>JAOWAW010151848.1:0-20795 GCA_028565695.1 Nicola tetela | reverse complement strand
CCCCCTGCTGGAGGCCAGAATTACCTTGGCCACAGCCATCATGGCACTCAGCTGGAAAGTGGAAATTCTCAGACCGAGACATTTGAACTCTGAGGACCATAACAAAAGCTGGCAGGAAGCAGCATGTTGGTATACTAGTGTGGGCTGAGCAAAGGCTTCCTTCCCATACGATCCTCTGCTCAAGTTGAAACCATGTGCGACCGAGCACCAGGAAAAGGACAGGATGGGGCAAGTTCACGCCAAGCCAGCAACAAGGTCATTTGACAAATTGTACAATGATAAGAAGACTGAGATGCTCATCAGTTTGACTGTTGGAACTTGCAACACATGTTTCTTTGTAGACCAAAGTTATGTGATGCGACCTATGCCACCAAGAAGTCAAGCTTACAGAAGAGTTTGGCACAGGTGCTTCCACAATTACTATTGACAAACACTGTGTGTTTGTCAATAGTAATAAAAGGCAGAACTTGCAGCAGACCAGTCCAGCTGAAAGTCCTAGCTGGATGACATCACTTGAAGCAAATATCACCAAGTAGCAGCTGCTGCAGCTACGAACAACAGCTATGATGTAGACCAGTGGTAAGCCTTCCTTTGCAGCTGCAGAATGTCACATGACAAATTAATCAGTAATCACAGTTATGGAGGATTCACTACTGAGATAACCCTTAGTTACCACGGAAGTTTTTTTTTGTCGCATGTCCTAATAAGCGTATCAAACTGTCAAGTTAAAATGTTTCAGGACCACTGAGATCTAAAAGAAAGATCATGTTTAGGAGTTCTCACGGCTTCATTGAAATCCAGACAGTTTGTCACTTCATCAAAAAGATGGCATGTGAAGAATGTTACTGTCAGATTTCTGCTAAAACTTGAAGTAGATGAAGAAGACATATGTAAAATCTATTGCAAGTTGTGCATCAAAATACCCAAAGAGTGACAGATGTGTGGGTCATCATGATGTTGCAGTCCTTCTGTAGGAGACAGACTCTTTCACTAAGTGTGTCCACAGGGTAGTAGTCTACAGTACAACAGTTACTATACTAGCTACATAGAAAGTGGCTGCATGGCTTGAACACTTTCGTATGGAACAATACAGGCATTAACCAAAATGTTCATCACACACAGTACGTCCACATTCAGTGGTTTCGGCACAGTATGCATCCATCCATACGCTGGACTCGAGACATGATTCATAATGAATGGTAAGACCACACTCTTGTGCATTTGCTGACGACGACCTGTGCAGTACAGGTTGAAATGCCCAATAAGGAAAAACTCCAGCTGGAGTGTGTGAAATGTTTCAAGTTGTACACTCTATTCAGTTGCTGTGTGTTGGACTGTGTGTGATAGGTGCCGTGTGTTGGACTGTGTGTGATAGGTGCTTTCATATCATAAAAAACCCCCAAAAAGTCTAACTCCAAAAGTAACTACACCCTGACAGGAAGTATGGCCTGCCCCACAGGCTGTTCATACCTGTAAGCATTATACATCCTGTTTATAAGTTTGCATGATAATACTGCAGGACTGTCAATATTTTCCCATCATTTGCACACTTTGTCAGTGCACATCTAGTATACATGTCTCTGCAGCTATCAGATGGCTCTTTCATTGCTGGTCAGGATAACCCACTTATAAGTTCGACGCCAAATAGTAGTACAGCAAGCCAATATCCAAATATGCAAGTACGTCTTTATTTTGGGGTTTTATGGAAACCCATAATGTCACCTGCTGGTGTTGTTCTTTGCAGCAGCCAGGATAAAAAGTGTGAGACTTGCCAGTGCAGCACTATCTCTTGTTCATGCTCTGCTCAATATCTTGAACTACTGTATTTTCAGAAGAATGTCCAAACTCAGCCTGCAGCAGGTTACACAGGGACCCATTGACCAATACAGACCATGAGAATCTGGTGAAAGAGTATTTTTGCATATGTCCTCAACACAAGCACCCAGTCAGCCTATTGGTAATTGTTGTCACAAGGATCATCCTATGACCAGTTCAAATTTTGCATGAGAGGAGAATTTTCAACAGTCTGACCATCAACAATGACAGGATGTGAGTGTGTTCGTGAAAGTTGAGTCTCTGTTTAGCATCTCTTACAAAGAAGTACAGAAGCTGGAAAATGGCCCTCGCTGAAATCCAAGACCCCATTTTCCTGCTCTCTCTCTCTCTCTCTCTCTCTCTCTCAATCTTTATATGACCTTTGTGTTCTCTGCTGGCTATACTTTTTGTTGTATAGATGATGTTCTTTTTTCCTCCTCCTCCTTTCAAATTATTGTTACCTACTATATGCCCCCTTAATGGCAGATCATTTGATCTGCAATGGTACTGGTATTTTGCCAATCAAAATCTAAATAAACAGTCATCCTGCAGCTGTTCCCATGCTGTAGTATGGAAAATCATGTTTTACTTATAAGACAATTATCATGATTAGTTTTAATAATTTTGAAGCCCTGAACTGCAGTGTGTGTGTGTGTGTGTGTGTGTGTGTGTGTGTGTTGGGGGAGGAGCCATCCATTGGCCACATGTATAGCATTGAGCACATGTGTAGACCTATACATACACTGTGAAGCTTTGGTGTACAATTGCTCACCCTGTAGATTTGAAGCTGAACTGGTACTGGGAACAATTACTGTACTATTTTCCAGCCTTTAAGACACAGTGGATAATAAGCCACACTGGATTATAAGCTGCACCCTCCACCATGCATGACAAAATCCACACATAAGCCACATCATGTTGCCTAGTTGTACGAAGTCTATTGTATTGGTAGCTTTTCATTGGATTCATAGAATATCACTATCAGAGAATAGTATGCTGGAACTGTGTAGATGTCACAATCCACAGATTACTCACAAATTGTCCCAATCCACAGATAAGCTGCACTGGATTATAAGTCATAGCACCTAATTTTGACAGGTTTTACAGGAAAAAAAGCCATGGCTTATAGACTGGAAACTATGGTAAGTTAGCAAATCAGGATGCACAGACCTATTTGGTGTAATGGAGAACCTTACCGTGGCTTTTACACTACACAGTATCTACAGACACTAGCTACTACTAGTAATTCAGGCTCTCTCCAAGTTATCTTTGGCGGCACACATAGTTGTTAATTTAGGCTTGTCTTCACATCAGCAAAGGACTTGGCATGCAGGGACTTTAAAAAATGCAACCTGGGAAAGGACCTGTTCAAGCATTTAATACCAGTGTATCAAGCCATCAGATGCAAAGTAACAAAACAGCTATAGAAAATCACTAATCATAAGTTGGCTATAACACATTTTGCTAAGGTCTCTAATATTATCAGAGAAAATGCTGTGATATACAACACAAATCTAATACTAAGCAATAAGTTCTGATAGTGTTTATCACGTGTGCAAGAGTGAATAATAAGTTAAATTACTGCATAAAATACACGGTAGGTACTATGTGCCAGTTGTGCAGTAAAATGCTTTTGTGATATTCATACACACCACACCACCACAGCAAACATACACACCTCAGCAAAAATGACATTCAAAAATTCTGCTAGATATCACAGAAGTTGGAAAAGAAAAAAAACATGTTAACAGTGTAAAGTCGGGCGACACGCTTGCGATACTGGTGGCAAAAAAAAGAGCCTAAATGGCCAAGAAAAGAGAAAATAACAAAAGTGATAAATAAACTCATGAAGAAGAAATTTAACTGTTGTTGAGGCAAGATAAAGTAGCATGCACACTGTGTGCTGTGATCATCATGTGCATCTACCACTCATCGGCCACAGCCACAAGCAAACAAACCCTTCATCATTTAATTACAATACATGCAAACAGCTAACAATTTACAACACTGTTAGAGTTCACAAAGAAAGGGATATTTGTCTATACTGCGCTTAAACCCTCTCTACCAAAAAAAAAACAACTTGGGTATGGGGTTTTGGTCAGACAATAATGTTGCCAGAAACATGGCCAACTTTAGTGATTTCAGCATTGTATGCCGGTGTCTGCTCGAGACTTTGATGACATGTTACTTTCTTTATCAAAGTCTTCCATTATCTGCTGTTTCATCTTTGTGATGTCATCAAGTTCATTATCCTCTTCATTAAGCGCTGCCTGGTTTTGCATTGAGAAGCTAGTTGCACCAGCATTGAAGAATGTTGTCGGCTCAATGTCAAAGTCTCCATCCCGACGCTCTGACATTTCATAGCTTCCTGGAGTTCCGTGAATGAGAGGCTCGGGCCTGCTACTAGTTGAGTAGAAGTTCTTGGGCTTGGAAAAGATGTGCATTTTCCATGGATCACGATCATCATTGAACCGCAGTGAACCTCGGTGTTTCCTCCTCCTGCAGCCAATAAGCACAGCAATGAAGAATCAGTGCAGCCACATGGATGGTGTAAAAATTGTTCAACCAACCATGCATCAACAACCTTTTGCAGAAAGTGGTGGTGGTCACTATCTCTCAATTGAAGTTACCATGGATGCCAACACACAGTGTTGAACTGTGCAAGCAAGTGAACTTTCCTTCATCTCTGCTCAAGACATGAAAAACAAGCAGCCTTAAGGTGGCTCGACCCAGTTGTGACGTCACTATGGCAGAACCTAAAGGGCATCTAACTTCATGTACAGGCCTTACCATATAGTAGCGTCCCAACTGGATTGAGCCACCTTAAGAAGATTCGAAGAAGTTGATCTGTTTGACCTAACAAAAACAAGGAGCTACTGCTGACATGTTCCTGTGAGAAGATGTCAAAACAAGGATAGTTGCTCACCACTGGTAGATAAGCAGGATCGTCAGTATCAGAAGGAGGCTTCCGGCCACACAGACAACGATGATGATGATATCGGTGTTCGACAACGAACTTGATGAAATCTCTGCGTGGGGACAACAGAAATGGCAGAAAACATGTTCAACAATGACAAGTATTTTCACCGTTCATTGCTCTCTTTTCTCATCGCCCCATTTTTTTTTATTGTTATTAATTAAAATAGGACAATGACATTTGGTGGTTCACTGCCAATAGCGTCACACTTAATCACATTCTAGTTTTGAACTAGCCAAATGAATGCAACCACTCAAATTAACTTGTCTATAACAGCATCTTGCTAAACAAAGAATTTGATCACATTATCTTAACTGGTCAATCAATCTGCCAGCTGACAAAATACACTGGCTTCATGGAGTTATACATGCCAGTACACTCTATGTATTCAAAAGACTCATGTTTGTATGCATTCTTTTGTCTACTGTCACATTTTTCATTATTTTAGAGAGCAAAAGTCACCAAGAGATCATCTGTTTCCATCAGTTTGTCTGCCCTGCTTGTCTGAGTGGATCTCCGTAAATAATGAGGATATAGTTATCTCACACCATTCACCCAATGCCCACAAAAACATGTCTGTTCCCATTTGCCCTTTTGTGGTTTGGTAAAATTGGGTTGCAAGCTGAGACTTCCACTCCACTCCTGCATTCAAGCCCCCTCCCCTCATCAGAGCATTATCACTTGCTCTTGAGAGCATCTTTATTCAGTGTGTTGGTTTTAACAGTATGGAAAGTCCTCCTCTGTGTCAGTCCAACTTGACACCAGAAAGTCTTTAGCTAATTGCAATGCACCGACTGAAAGACCTTAGGTGAGCAAAGAGATGATGACCCCTACCTGACAAAACCAGAGATGCAAGATGTAAGCAACTTACATATATTAACTTTTCAAACAAGCTCATCAACAACAGGGCACGTACATGTGCATGGCACTTTTCGACCTAAAGATCACATAATGCCAAATGCAATGTATCTGATTACTGATATTTACAAACACAGAAAAAAGTTAGTCACTGCCAACTCTCAATAGCCGTTGAACACCGTCACTATGGCACTATTCTACCCAAGAAACAGCCTAAGCCAAACCCACAAACGGTTTATGACACCAGTGTCTACTTCCTCACACTGCAGCCCTGTGACAATAAACATTTATCAATCACACACTCCAGTAAAGATAGAATCAGACTGACTTTTCAGCTGTTGTGCTAGTCGGAGTTTCCACACCCAGTGGGTGACTTAGACAGAGAAGAGAGTGACCACTTCACTGATTTTATTTCTTACCTCCAGCAGTAGGACCCCTTGTTGTTGATATAGTCACAGGTACGCTGGCTGAAGGAGAGGGTTGAGGGGATGTTGCACTTGCTGGTGATGATGGTTTAGGCGTCTGCATGACATCTGTCGGAGAACTGACAGCCATGGATGTTGGAGCTGTCGGCACCACAGTAGCTGATGGTGTTGCTTGCAATGTTGTTGTTGCTGCTGGTGTATTTGGCAAGGGCACAGATACTAAAGATGATGGTATGGAGGATGATGTCACTGGTGATGCAGCGGCAGATATTGCCTGTGATGTTGCAGACAATATTTGTGATGTGGCAGCTGTCATTGCTGATGTTACAGGAGTTGCTTTTGGTGTTGCAGAAGTCTCTGCCAATGTAGCAGGAGTTGCTTGTGGTGTTGCAGCAGTTGCTTGTGGTGTTACAGGAGTTGCTTCTGGTGTTACAGATGTTGCTATCGACGTAGCAACAGTTGTTTGTGATACTGGCTGCAATGTTGTAGACATTCCTCCTGACACTGCTGGTGTTGGCTCAGCTGTTGTGCTTGTTTGCAATGATGAGGCCATCATTGCTGAAGCAGTTTCAACAGGTGTTGGAGTTGGTACGCTAGGCACAGCTGTCGACTCAGCTGATGTAGGTGCTGCAGATGAAGTAGCCATACTCAAGGTGCTAGTGGGAGAGGGTGATTCAACCACTGAAGTGCTTTGGAAGGGTCCAACTAAGGAAGATGAAGAGAGTATTGATGTTGATGGTTGCACTGCACTGGATGCTGCAGAAGAGAACAGAGCTCTTTTAGCAGTGGAAGCAATCACACTGGAGTGTACATGTGGGTATGTTGTCTAATTTTGGGTGTGTGTTGAGCAATGAAACAGTTCAAGAGAAACATAACCACACTTGAAGGATAACACGCCCGATCAAACTGCTTCAATAAGATGAAAAGAGCCTCACTAAAGACAAGCTGAAAGAGAAGATGGTGGGACTGTCTGTTTAGCTTTTTAAAAGCATTTAGACAAGGCAACCTCTGCACACTAACATGAAATAAGCTCCAAACCCTAAAGAGATTGATTTTTTTGCAGACCAAGAAGGTTGAATTGAGTAAGTTTTCACAAGTCAACTATTTTGTGAAGAGATGGTCGATGACATATTCAACATACTGGAGGACGGTTCAAGGGTTGAGCTGCTAATGACAGGTGTTGGTGCGACACTGCTGGATGCAACAGGCGAAGGTGCAGCCGAGGAGGTCACTGCAGCAGATGATGTCACAGGAACCTGGGAAGAGCTTGTGCTCGGCTGAATTGATGATGTTGGCACCTTAGCTGATGAAGTTGAAAGGACAGCTGATGATGTTGGTGCTACAGCCACCGATGAGCTTGCTGGCACCGCCGTCATTATAGTGGATGCATGTGTTACCACGCTTGTCGGTGGTGGCAGAGTTATTACTGGTGTTCCTATCGACATTGAGACAAGACATGCAACCAGTAAAAATATCAGCCTTTTTATGCTTTGAATTCATCTGACCAATCAAACCTGAATCCTGCAGTTCTTGATTTTTATCTACGTGCCAGTTTCCTCACCAAATCAATCAATTCCCAGCATCATTAGAACACACATACACACATGTGTGCATGCACACAGCTGGTGTTTGGACAGTGACCATCATTTGAAAAGATGGTCTGCTGAAGTTGAAGTGCAAAAGGATGAGGTTACTGTTTTTGTCTCTGTGCTGTCTGTCAGTATGCATTTTTCACCAATTGTTTATTGATATGTATAGACAGCAACTTCCCATCAAATGTATAATGTACAAATGAGCTTGAGAACGAAACTTCCCAAAATTCCATAAACTGCCCAGCTCTGATGCAAATATCTCTGCTAGTCCTGAGTTTTTTTCATGCTGATGTGAAAGGTATTATGTAAATAGCCAACAGGCTTAATTACTCACAGGTCGTGGCATTAATTGTTACTCAACCAATCTGAGTCTTTACTGTTTTGGTATCATCCGGTTGCACACATGCTAGACAGGTGGCATCTTAATATTCTATATATGATGCACACCAACTGCATTCTCATATGGAAAACCCAGAAATCTTTACATTCCAGAAACTTCTAATGGTGATTTTCACGCAACTGCTGAAGTCACAAAAGTTAGCAGTACAAAAGAAAGTTGAGTACATCTACCAGTTGGAAATAGACTCTTACACCCTTGAGCAGAACTGGAATCATGAAAACATGTCATGAAACAAGCAAAGTTTACACACTGTGAAATTAAATGGGTACCAACAATTCTGGGTTTACTTCCTGCATGCTCTTATTTACTGAATAGACTGAGTTAGTAGTCAATTCTTTGGAGAGGGAATTAAGGGTGTCTGTTGCCGTGCAAAGCGATTATAAGTAACCTTTTGACTTAAAATTACCTGGTATCTTCTCACTTGCTTTCTTGAGAATGCACTCAATGTTGCTCTGCATCATGAAGCCGTACCTTCACATTGTCCTTATTTTCTGCTAGGCATTTCTAGTCCTCGTCAGAACTTGACTGTGCCTAGTTTGCACTGCTGTAGATGTAGAGACTCTGAGATTTGCTATTAATTTCCCTAATGAACTTAAAATTGATGGTTTTCACTTTTTGGCTTCCTCTAAGGTAAAACAAAGTCACCATGCCTTTGACCAAGTGAGAAGAAAATGAAGGAGGAAACTTGAAAGGATGATGACAATGACAGCAACAATGATGAGCAAGAGGAGGAGGAGGAGGTGATGGTGGTGGTGGTGGTGGTGGAGGAGGAGGAGGAGGAGGAGGAGGAGGAGGAGGAGGTAGATGCAAGTTTTCTGATCTTGCTCAGTGGTTTACAGCCTAAAAGTCATTGAAAGGCAATTTTGAATAATCTAGGTGGTTTAAAGTACAAACTGAACGAACCATAAGCCTTATGAATATCTGTAGAGTTAAATCAGTGAGTCTCATGCTCACAGTATAGGCTTCAACAACTAGACTTTCTCCAAACACCATCTTCAGCTTATTAACACACAAACTCAATGTCTTCATCCCCTTCCCATACTATCTCTGCTTTTTGCGGTCGCATTTCATGCATGTAAAGTAAGGATTCTACCACAGAGAATCCAGCAGGCCTTGTTACATATTTTTTTTTAATTATTGTTTGAGTCAGTTTCTGGCGGCCAACGCGTTGTCGCTGCCCTAGTCAAGGGTGATTTCACCGCGGCTACTAATGGCATGCGTGAGCGATCACTACAATCATTGAACATATCGACGTCGCTACACTACTGGGGTTTCTTTTTTTTTTCACTATCATCTCACAACGCTGGATGGGACACTAAGTCTTTACTTTTTTCATTCACGCTGAATTCAAGTGACTGATAATGTTCAGTGCAGTCGCAGCTTAATTTTCTCGTGATTCAGACTCAGTTTACACTATGGCCAGCCACCGGCATGTCCGTTCACGTTCTGTGAATACAAGTTATGTGACTCACCCGGCTATTCATTATCTTGCACCTGTAAAACGCCAACTCTCAAGAAAGATCTTGAAAGAGAAAAATTTAAAAGAAAGAGGCAGGGAACCCATACATGACTCCGGTCTTCGTTGAGACCGACTGATGCCTGCATGTGCAGTATAGTGGGTGTCTGAGTGGATCACTGTCAGGGTATGACACGTACAACCATCGTGCAAGCCATTTCAGCCTTTCCCCTGGTGGCATGTTTTACAATTTTTCCGATGCACGTTGAATGAGATAAATCCGTTGCCGTCGCGGTTGTGTTGGCAGAGCAGTGCACCGAGAACGTGTGTTCAGAGGAACGCCATGTGATAAAGTTGGTACTGTTTCCACTCTTTCGCCTAATTGATCGCCTGCTGACGTTTAAAAACGGGCTGTTGCAGTGGATGTGCGCGACGAACAACCATAGATCAATGCCGACCAAAAAGCTGCCAAACTCTGGCGCACGTCGTTGTTGCCAATGTTAGCCTGATCCATCAGCTTAGAGCACGGAATGATACCCAGGGTTGGTTGAATTCGAACTACTGAGCTGGACAAGCCTGACCAAGCGAGCATGTGGGGGTCAGTTTACATCCACTCGTCTACACGCAATCGCCGCCGTGAGTGTATAGCCTCCACGGCTCCAGTACGAACACGTGGAATTGTGTAGTGCTAACATGATAATCTCAGCCTTGGATCATCCCTAATAATTAAAGCTCTGTCAACGTAACTAATCAGGAATGACTGCTCAGCTAAATCGAATACCGGTATGTCACAAGTCAAGAAGATATACTCGGCATCGAAATCTGAAAAGAAATACAGCAGCATTCGCTTGCCACCCGCACGCGCCTGTCCAACTCAGCGTTGTTAGGCATGGGGCAGTGATCTAGCCCATGCACAGAAGAGTTGATTGAGCCCGTCGATCGTGTCCCTAACACGGGATTGCGAGGAGTGGGTTTTTTTTCGATCGTGCCACTGAAACAGTATGGCGGGAGTGGGTTTTTCTACATAGGTGCACATGGCTTCAAAGGGGGCGGCGTGTTTACATGCCAATACTGCTCTGGGCCTCTGGCAACCAACTCGCCGACGAACTACATACATGTATAAAAGATGTTATTTTAAAGGGTGGCACCCCTCTTTGGAAACTTCTAGAAGTCCCAAACTCTCACAACTTTCAATCTATCCGGCAAAAGGTCATCACGAAAGACGTCCATTTTTCCAAACAACTACAAAAATGTTCTCCCTATGAGGAGAAAATGGCGGTTGAAAATTCCAAATGTTTGAATTTCTATAAGCTCAAGCACCTTTTTAGGTTTGGGATGGGACCCTTTTAAAAACAGTACCGCCGTTTTTCAAACAATCACCAGGAAGTTG
This sequence comes from Nicola tetela, assembly GCA_028565695.1. Lineage (NCBI taxonomy): Eukaryota > Metazoa > Porifera > Calcarea > Clathrinida > Clathrinidae > Nicola > Nicola tetela. The sequence continues at coordinate 9,882 of JAOWAW010151848.1, read as the reverse complement.
CCGAACTGCACATCAGGCCATCGTGTGGGGCTGCCACCGTTAAACGGCCAAAAGAAATAGCCAAAATCGCTGGATGTTCAAGTTGAAATTCGCTTTTCTCGAATCTCAACTACGCAGTGAAAGACACAGAAAAAACCATAATATTATCATGAAAGATGCCGTATCAGGCTCTGGAACGCGCGCAGCTGGCAGCGGGCGCAGGTGGGGCAAGTATGAGGCAAAGGGAGTGCTATTTCGCTACAGAAGGGACGCACCTAAAGGCTGCAACATACACTTAGCAGGTACTGAACGTCACACCAGGGCAAATTCCGTATGGAAAATGCTAGAACTCTGGCCGTCTCACATTCTCTCCAGAGTCCCACAAACGAGCTACATTAGGTCTACCTTTCTCTGCAAAAATGAAGCGTGGACACACTCGGGTATCAACCGCTCGGCACATCTCAGCACAAAGGCAAGGAAGCCACTTGTGCATTCGAGGCATGGTAGGGCCGGGCACGGACGAATGCGGTCACTCCGACGCGCGCGACTGAGCAGCAGAACGAAGAGCACTGGAATTGAAATATCCAGCATGTTAATGTTTGTTGCTCTGGTATATGCAGGCAACTATAACTAAGCGGGCATCGCTGTACTGAGGACTAGCAAGGCATAACCACATCGCACACTACACCCGTATTTGCGACAGCATGCCGGAGATGACCCTATGCTCATATGCGTTCTTGTTGTTTGTTCCAGAATTCCTTCCACCGGCCGAGTTTTCCGCTTCATTAGCCTCCAGCTAATACTGGCTCATTCATGGAGGACCACTGGGGGCTGGAAATCAGTTTCAGTAGCAGCGCTCAGAGAAAACTACCGATTTGGTTCCAGCTGCTGGCCCAGGGCGAGCTATGCACGTCAGCTTGGTCATTTGAAAACGATACGTTCACCCAGGGCTTACAGAAGTTCCCGGAGCCGTTATCTAAAGCCGATCATATTATCGCTTAGTATTGACGACGCCAAGACTACGCTTTGATGCAGGTCGACCGACGACGGGTTGATCATGCTAACACCCTCGCACCTGCATCTACAGCTGCAAGACATGGTACACCACAAAATGTTAACGTGCATTGCACTTGCCTTGTGCCTGTACTGACGTAGCTGACACCCAGAGAAGAAAAACAGGGAAAAAAGATCCCAATGTTTGAAATCGCTTCCACCCCATCGCGTCCTTCACACACCACCAATTTCCCTTCTGAGCTAGCAACCAGGAAAAGGTCACCTCCAAAATAAACGATCAACACAGTACGCAAAGATCGACGAATTTAAGAGTCAACAACAAGCTAATCGCTTCAAAAGGAACTTCAGGGAGGAGGAAAGAGACCACTACACAAGCAGCTCAGTCTGGTGCGTTGAAACCCGAATGATTTCTTGAAGACAGTAGACAGAGGGCGGACTGGGCCGAGATCTAAACCATCAGCTATAGACTCAGTACACACGTGCATGGTCAGTCTTGAAGTTTCAGGTCCGTAAACAGCCAGCATGATCGGCTCCCCGATCTGAACAAAAAAAAAACTTCAATGGATTCGCTACTTTACAGCGACTAACCGCAGCCACTCAAGATCAAGGAATCTTGAGTGCTGAGACAGTTCAGGTGATGCATTGCTTGCGGCTCCTACAGATATAATTGTTTTTGTTGTAGCAGATAAAAACAATGAATATATTGTTGAAACTTTCTTTTACTGGCCCGTGTAATGAAGTAGATTTCACGCCTGCGCTTTGCTTTTATGAATTATTATTATTATTTGGCCCCACCAATATAGTTGCTGTCAAGGGAGTTGTTTTCGCGGCAGATACGGACACTGATATGACACATCGGGCTTGCAAGATCGGAACAAGTTTCAAAACACTTTGAGCAAATCAATAGGCCAAACACAGGCCGGGAAAGAGATCAGTATTGCTGCTTCAACGCCAGAAGTTGTCCGCATGAATTACATGTAAGTATATGTACTATACCAATAAGAGGTCCGGCGTCGGCGCTAAACACCCAAAGATGAGAAGGATCTGTACGCATTATGCGAGTGGTCTGTAAATGCATGCACATAGTATTATATTTTCTTCGGTATTAAATTGTACGCCGCACATCTCTACATAACCCTGCCATGATGTCTGTTTTGCTTTTCGCTCTCTTAGACATATCCGAGGTGGGTGCCTGGGGCAACTCTTTAAAGATAAATAGTACCGGTATATCAACAACAACCTTGTGGCGACGTGGCGAATTGTTCACGAGTGGCGACGATTCGACTCAGCATTCTCTCGTTAACGGATGTCCTAACCTGTCTATTTATAGCTACGGTACGATTCTACGCTGAGGTGTCAAATGTGTAGGTTTTAGGTGGTGAAATATTTGAGCGTCTGCGTGTGTGCGTATGAATGAGTCACTAAATTAAGCGGGGTTTTGTGTGAGGTTTAGGCAGAGAAAATTTTACCACCATCTACGTGTGTGTGTATGAATGAGTTAAAGAAATTTTGAGCGAGGGAGGTATTGTGAAGGTTTGATTAAATAAAACGACGAAAATTCGAAGAGGAGGCGAAGTGGAGGGGAATAGGGTTACAACGCGTCCTCGAACCTCAAGACTACGAGAAGTTAACGCAAATTAGCCAGGACTACGCAGAGAAAACCTTTCTTCGTGTCAGGGATCAACGACAAGAGAAATTCATCAGGTTATTCAACACGAAAAATAGTAAACGCGAGGAGATGGAGAGACTAAAGACACCATCGCAAGTCGAAAGTAGGGGGTCGACAAATCGCACTGGGTTCTAAACTCTTCCAAACACGGTTTATAGAATACGGAACAATGAGCAATAGTGCGAGGAATGAACTTTAGTGGGAGCCCTTCAAGATCCCACGAGAGAGCATCATAGCTGGAGTGAAAACAGCACCTTGGAAGTGCAGAGATAGCCAACGTAACGCAACGGTCATTATCCGGCGAGAAGCAAGAGTACGAGAGCAAAGCTGAGGATCTGCTGCGGCATCCACCTTCAAAGAAACTCAGCAAAGATCCCACACGACCTAACGAAAGCAGAGTGAACGACCGACTCAAACGTCTCCTGAGCACTGAAGGTGCTATCAACAAAGAAACATAAAACCACCTCAGAGTATCTCCAAAATTAATGGTTCCAGGCCTCAGCCCATTCTTCTACGGAACGGTAAAGATTCGTAAGCCCGATCGACCACTTAGACCGATCGTCTCAGCTGTAGGATCTGCAGGATACAATTTAGGAAAATAGCTCAGCGTCGTCGTAGCTCCGTACGTGAAGCAAAGTCGATCATATCTTCAGGATAACACATTTTGTCAGAAAACTCGAGGAAGTCGCCATCAAGGAAGATGAAATTCTCATAAGTTTGACGTTAAATCTCTTTTCCCGTCCGCCCCCGTCAAATATGCTATTTCACCATTATGGGAGTCTACCAATGACTGAACGACGTGCATGCAAACATCTCCATTGCTTTCATCCAAATGTTACGGATCTGCCTACATTCAACAAGCTTACAATTTCGCACTGAGCACTACGAACTTCCAGATGGTGTAGAAAATGCTCCTTCCACGTTCTCTGGCCCACCGTCGACCTGGTTCCGATTCATAAATGATCAGATGTGTTTTCGATCGTCCACAGAGCAGACGCAGCATTACTTCTCGATCATTTAAAACAAGCAATAGCTGCAATACCCGTCCATCCGTTTCCCTATGGACAGTGAAGACAATGGCGACCGAGGCTTGCCATTCTTAGATGTGGCAGTCACCGCCATGTAGGAAGCCGCCTGAAGACAACAGTCTACCGGAAACAAACGCACACTGGCTCTTAGCTTGATTTCAACTCTAGCCGATCCTGCAAGTGCCAAATGGTCACCGGCCTCATCACTTCGAAAGAGAATAGATAACATTACACACGGGGACGAAGCGAATCAGATGGAGGAAATGTGCGTCTAGAGAAAACTAGCTGGAGGCGAATCGCTATCCACCATCAAAAAATACCTCCTATTTTATGTCTTAGGAACCCTTCTTGGACTTGGCTGGTATCCTCTCTAGTGATGAGCAAGCTCTGCTGCTCGCTCATGGAACTGATTTTGTGCCGAATTCTGAAACTCGAGGAGTACGGTGGCGCGTCCGGGATGAGCTTGTTGAAAGCGTCACGGGCTTCTGTGGTAGCCTGATGCGTCTTTCCGTCGCCTCTGCTAAGAAGGAGCGGAGGCGCCCCGCAGGACGTACCTCCACCCGATGCCACCCTATATGGATCCCGACTCCGCGACAACGTGGACGTGTATGCTGGCCATCTGGGCGCTGGCCGTTCGGCGGTATAGTTGTTTTCAGCTTACTTTGAATCAGTCTCTTTTTTTCTTTCTCTCTCTCTCTCTCTCTCTTTCTCTTTCTCTCTGCTACCTTTCCGCCTGTTTCTGCCTTTCTCCATACTCCCCTTCCACAATGGATACTGGACGTGAGTTAACACTGACCTTTCCTTCGGCTTATCCAGTTGTCACGCTCCACGTACCTTAACTCTTGCACAGCTCCATAGGACAGTCGGGCTGAGGTGTGGATAAACTGTTTATTAGTTTGCAATGGTCTTCAATTATAAATAGGAACGGATTGTACTGCATTTGGCCAATGGCTTTACTTCGGCAAATAATACTTACAACACTGTGCAAGAACAGACAGTTTGGCGAATCCTAACGGTCGCCGCTGCATGCAAGAACAAAAACTTCTGGAAATTGAATTCAGAATCATTTCATCAGTTCTACGCCTGCGATTTACGGTTGTGCAAGCCATTTACGGCTCATCATTAAAATGGAATGCTAAAAATGCACTTTCATTGTCAGTTTCAGTTCCAGCATTCCACTGGTAGACTAAGTGTGTGTGTGTGTGTGTGTGTGTGTGTGTGTGTGTGTGTGCGTGTGTGTGTGTGTGTGTGTGTGTGTGTGTGTGTGTGTACATACGTACGTACGTGTGGTGTGACAGAAAGAGCTCAAGTCACGTGGTTAGCTCACCCACACTGGCACATCAGCTATTGGCACTTGGGAGTGGATTTTCGAACGCCTGTTCCGTTGAGTTGGCAAGGAAGTCCAGTGATAAAACTTATATCAGGAACACAAATGAAGAGAAGACCAGGTCAAGCACAACAGAGGCGCAAAGATAGTAAAGACTCTCTCCCCTGGTCATCGGGGAAGCGTTGGATGGTTCTCCTTTAGGCCTCATTCGCCTGTACACACTGCCTTTCTTCCCCTTCGTCAGCAGAAGCTCGTCAACTGCTCTGTTTCCAGTTCCAGTGTTCCTCATACCGCCAGCGCCACCGCCAGCGCCACCGCCAGCACCACCGCCAGCGCCAGCGCCAGCTGAATCGCTGCTCGAACTGGCGCTAGCGGCTGGCGTCTGTCTACGCGTGCGTAGTAAGACTCCCTGTTGACACGGCAGGGCTCCTCGTGCGGCCTCCTTCAGTCTGTCACTCACCGCCTGTTTCGCAAAAGTCGGCGATTCTTCCGGTTGCCACTCCTCTGCTGACCTGGTCTCGTTTTCAGCCTTCGCGGAGCATTGCAACGGTGACATGGACGGAACGAAACTGAACAGAATGACAGGGAGAGGAAGAAGAAGGACAAGTCTCATATTTCAACACACCCACGGTACGGTTCTCTCTCGTTTAGGTGAGAGACGACCAGCACCGCAACACAAATTCTGAATGACTGGATTGAAAATTATAAGCGCTCGCTCTGCGGTCAATTGCAGTGGCGTTTCTCCCTTTTGTAACGGCTTTATCGTCATCTTTCTTGTGGAGTGGCTCATCGAGCTAGGCGGGGCTTTGGAGGCAATTCGTAGTACAAACCAGCAGGCTGTCCGTCGTGAATCCACCGCAACACCTTCTCATCATACTGTAGCAAAGGCACATTATAGCTTTACTGTTTTAACTTTCCCTTCAGGGCAGCACAAGTCAAGGGGATAAGTTACTGTGCGATAGCCAATGTTACGATTTACTGATGTACAAACGCACATTTCAACTTACTTAGTACGCGAATCGCATGTGTTACAGGGCGGACTCTGGCGGCATACAAGTATTTGTATGCCGTACTGTGTATACTAGTTAGATCGGAAGTTGATCGTGGCCCGGCAAGAGAAATTGAAGCAATCTCCTGATGGTACGATCATGGCGATAGCCAAGCAGAAGAGGGCATTTGAATTCACTGGGTGACCGCTCTTGTCATCATCGCGTGCACCGGCATTAGTGAGTACTTTGAAAACGCGCATACGATTTATCAAAGGAACTAGTCACAGAGGGTGAGCAATCACCTCTTAATCGGCGAAATAGAACGGTAAGTATTCTTTGCGTTTCTTCCTTCAAATCGGGCTTCTACGTGACAATGCTTGGTACAATAACTGCGTTCTGCCGTGTTACTCGCTCGTCAGAGCGAATGGTCTGTGCATCTGTGTCTGTGTCTCTGTGTCTGAGAAGAGTGAAGACTGTGCCAAACGAAGGCAAGGCGTTAACACAATCGTTGAAAGTCTCGAAGGAACTCGGCCAGCTCAAAACGTCTCTTCCCCGGCCATTGGAATAGGATTGCCATCGAAGGTCTGCGTCTGTCGCGCGATGTTGTAGCCTTAGTTAGACACACTCAAAGTATGTCCACAAGGTTGCCCGTTTAGGCTTCATACGGGTTCCTCTGCACCTTGGCTTTCTCCTTGCAGTTTGCAATCATTCAATTGGTTTCCTAGGTTGGTCACAGTTTTTCTAGATGTGCTTTTTTCCCCACAATCCCTCCGCTTGTTGAACACGCTTACAGCGTATTCGTTAAGATACTCGCAGCCGTGACAGTAATATTTCCAAGGTATTTGATTTTTCACTGATTGGTTGCTCCTCTTGTCTTAGCCGAAAGCTGCGAAATGTCGATTTAGCCAGCCGTCTGATAATTTGGGGGAACTGATTGACGATTTGACGGTCGGCCCACCTTACTTTCGCGCCGCTCGCGGTGGGTAGCCAAGCGATAGGCTCCCCCATAATACCAGTACTTCATGTCAATGGATTGCCTCATCCGATAATACCGGTTAAAGCCGACAGGTACGGCAGCGCCCGGCCGTAGCCGGCATATGAAAATAATGTAATAAAAATTGAACTGTTTTTTAATAAAAAATTAATTATAAATGAACGATTTCTATAGAACCAGATATAATTTAGTTTACCTTCAGGGAGCAGCTGAAACAACAGTTAAAGGGTGAGCTGATATCCAACCGGAGGAATTAATTGCACCGCACCGGGAGATGATCGAGCTGCAGATACCATGGTAGAATAGTCGGATAAATTTCTCACCGGCTATTATCCTCTGATAATCTTGAAAGTAAAAGTTAGAGGGGGCGGGACTGTATAGCAGCAGCGGTCACTGCCGCTCGACATTATAGCGTCAAATTTAACCTGCGTCTCTCTCTCTCCTCTCTGCCCTCTAGTTATCGGGCTCAACTACTAGTGCTCCCTTTGCTTCGCTTATCCTCTACATTATAGGCCCCTGAAGGCACTCTCTCTCTCTCTCTCTCTCTCTCTCTCTCTCTCTCTCTCTCTCTTTCTCTCTCTTTCACTCTCTTTCACTAGCTCTCCGAATTAATTTCTTCCTCTTTTTCCCTTCGCCCATGCCATCCTTGTTAAATCAATCTCCCGTCGTATAACGTGTCGTGTTGCTTCTTCGGGGAGACTCCTCATTAGTGAACCGCACCCGGGGGCATACCGCAATACACTGCATTTCAGACATTCACATACTATAATACACTGTGAGACCTTCACACTGAGAGCAGTCAGTGTCTGTACCAGGCTACCCAGTGCGAGTACCCACCGCACTCCAATTCACCCATTCGGCCATGTCTTGACGCCGTATTAAATCCCATCAGAAAACATACCAGTTAAGGATAGGAAAGTACAGCGCGGAGCACCTCACCTCTACTGGATCATCGAGGTATCATATCTACTACATGCTTGCCCGGTGAACTGTGACATCACACTTATAGTCTAGGTAGACGTACCAAAAGGAACTGTTGAAGTGGACCGTTTAGTTGGCCTTGCTCCTCACCAGCTTACATAACGGGAAGAGATCGCTCAGCCATATAAGCGTGTCGTCGATTAGCCGCGGATCGACTGCAGCTCATCACCTGCAGCAGACTTTCTCGTTTCACGCTTTTTAAAATGTGCAACTTATGCACGACTTCAGCAATGAAATGGCAAACGAATGGGTTTTCGTCTAGCGGGGCGGAATGCTGCTCCGTTAGAGTTTAAAAAATGTTCCACAATCATAGTCTACTCATTGATGGAAGAGTATCGAGATGTGGAGCATAAAACAGAGCGCACGAGCTGAAGTTGTTGAGTTTTAAAAAAACTGAAGCAGGTTTCAAGTCAAACCGTTGGCTAATAAGGATCAACTCTACAGCTTACTAAGCTTAGCCATGAGAGTCGTTTTTACTAGAGTCGCCATCACTGTGACTTTCATTGCTGTTTTTGTACAGCCTAGCATTCCTCGCCGAAATCCTTCAGAGCTTGATAGAGGTCTTATACGGACACCAGAGCACACCGTGAGTTCATCGAAGGGACATACATCTTGGTTGGGCCGCGTGGTCGACTCTGCCAGCGTGGATATTGCGCATGCGCACAAACTTCTCAGTCACTACACTGGCATTGGGTACTCGACGTACTCCGTCAGAAAAACCATTCCATGGCCAACAGAATCGGCCGCTACATCCAGCCATGACCTTGCTCATGTTCAGATGGGGCCTTCATCCCGAGTAGACATTACTATGACAACGCCAGGTACACTACCACCTCCCACAGAACGTTCGGTGACAAGCAACCGAGCTGCGATCAGCCAACGAGGAATAAACATGATAAATGTAAGTGATTTGATATTGGCAAGCGGTGGTCGAGAAGGTGTGCCAAAAGCTGCCGACCAACGGATAGAATTATCCAAGATCAAAGACTTCGGGAAAAAACGGTTTCCATCAAACACAAGCTTTGCCGCAAGCGCATCGGTGTCCAATGGAGTCCGCAATCTGTACTGTGCAGGATTTGCTGTGATTTGCAGCGGACTACTAGCGATGATCGTCTACCGCTAAATCGAAGGCCACAACGTTGTACTGTGCTCATGATCATGACATAGTGCATTTGAATTATGCACCCGGCAAAAAAATCTATTAATAAAGTTTATAATTTTGATTGCAGTTAGCTTGCACTGGCCTTAAAATTACATGTATGTACATACATTTTGTTGACTTTTTTGCCTGTTAGCGCATTTCATTTGCAACCTACACGTGAAAATGACCATGGAACGCATGGCCATGACACGGTTAGAAATTATTGTCCTGATGGAAGAGAAGTGACATTGTGACGAATTTCGCTCTAGTAGTATTTCTAGTTTGCGTGATTAAGCGGGGATTTTCTCGGCCTGGTCAAGAAGGCTGTCTGGTATGCAGCCAGTTCATGTACAGTAGACGTACTAGACTACCACTGTGCAGGCCAGAGGTCATGTCTACATCTTTCGCTGTGCGTGACTTGGCTGAAAACACAAAACCGTGAGGACGGTAGGTCTTTTTCATTTCATTATCCATGCAGCAGTCTAGGCCTAACGTTAACATCAGTCATAGACGAGAAGCGCCTCGATTTCCAGTGTTGCTGGCGGACATATTGCTTGTAGCCATTCAGTTTGCTTTGATTGGCCCAGACAAAGCACCAAACAATGCTTTCTCAGCAAGGTATTAAAACCTGATAAATTCAAATAAAAAATGGTGCCGATGGTAATACAATTGAAGTGGCGGAGGAATAATAATAATAATAATAATAATAATAATAATAATAATAATAATAATAATAATAATAATAATAATAAGAAGAAGA
>JAOWAW010151815.1:0-10098 GCA_028565695.1 Nicola tetela | reverse complement strand
ACACTACACCATGTTCACCTTATAACTCTTACACTACACCATGTTCACCTTATAACTCTTACACTACACCATGTTCATCTTATAACTCTTATGCTACATCATATTCATCTAATAACTATTACACTACACCATGTTCATCTTATAACTCTTACACTACACCATGTTCACCTTATAACTCTTACACCACACCATGTTCCTCTTATAACTTTTACACTACACCATAAAACTCCTACACTACACCATGTTCACCTTATAACTCTTACACTACACCATGTTCATCTTATAACTATTACACTACACCCTGTTCACCTTATAACTCTTACACTACATCATGTTCACCTTATAACTCTTACACTACACCATGTTCATCTTATAACTCTTACGCTACACCATATTCATCTAATAACTCTTACACTACACCATGTTCAGCTTATAACTCTTACACTACACCATGTTCACCTTACAGTGCATGTAGGCAAAAATGTGAAAAGTTTTGAACAGCCATTGCAGATAAACCGCTTGATGTGACTCTTTAAAAACTTCCTCAAACTTTAGTCAGTAACTGATACTATTCCCCAAATCAAAATAAGGCTCAGTTTTCATGGAGGGAAGAGAGAAAAGTATCACTTCCTCATTTTGGGCAGATTTTGGGGGATGCGTGATGCAAGATTTCGATGTTTACAGGTTTGTTTAAATGGCAACCAGCGTGCGTTCCCACGCGTGTGCAGTCTGACCTTAGCTCAGGCTCATATCAGCCATGTTGATTGTGACGCTCGTGTGCTCGTACCAGATCCTTTGGAGACTTGCACGCTCATACCAGATCCTTCGCATTGCTTGGCAACCAACAAGTTAAGGAGGGCGAAAATGGTTCTATCTAGATGAATTTGTTTGATCTTTTTGGGAAATCGACCATTTCCTTCTTTAAACTGATTTCATGTGAAGAGAGTAATCCCTCCTCCGTGTATTATTGTAATATTTTTTTACACCAAATGCCCATACCAAGACCCTCAAACAGAAGTGTCTTTCAAAAAAAATGCAACCACAAGAAATTTCAAGTAACAAAGAATGTAGGGGAATTCACAACATTAAGAGGTTTACTGAAGAAAAGATTCAGTGTGGTACAATTTTCCAATTTTTTTTACTAAAATGGCTGCACGCACTGTATAACTCTCACACCATGTTCATTTCTCTTCTAACTCTTACACTATACCAGAAATTCTGCACTAGTTACCCACTCTTGAAGTGCTGCCATTCTCTATGGCTTCTGTTATGACCAATCACCATGATTATGAAGCTGAGCATACTGTTAGGCTGTTGTGTACCATGGTTCACAGGCTGAGAGCAGATACAGCCAGCAGGTTGTAACAATGGCTCAAAATGGTTAGAATAACTAGCTGCACCACTTGGTACTGTAACAACTCTGCCTTGCGCCAGGGGCCTCACTGTTTTCCCACTCATAAATAAGACACGTGCTGTAATGCACTCACTATAATACACTCACTACACAGGTCAACGCTTGTTTTAACTACCCATGTTAGTACGTAACTTTGATCTTTACCTGATCAGTGTCAATATAAGATGTATGCATAGCTACCTTGTTCATACATAATTTGTTACAACATAACAAATCTCACTTTTGTGCAGTCGCCAGCCCTCATTACAGCCTAAAATTGCTGGTCTACTACCTGTAGTACCTGCCTACAATCATGACAGTGGACTTGCTAACTTGGTGCATGCAAGGAAACTTGACACCTATTTAGTTTCTGTGCCTCACCTCCTGGTAATTATCTTCAGGAGGTTAGTGTTGGCGTGGCACCAACTACTTTAATTTCAGAAAATTTCAGCACCAAAATATTTGGGCACAGTGAAGTTGCTTGCATTCCAGTGTTTCTTTATTTTAGGTGCAAGCTGATCGACAACAAAAAATAGGCTACTAGCAAATCTGCTATTGTGCAGTGCAAAAATTTGGGCTGACATTTAATAAGGGCATGACAGTCCCTTCACTGAAATTGCTGAAATTAAATGAATGCTGAAAATTTGTGAAATTATGGTAACATAAATCTATCAGGGTTGTCTAAAGGCCTGGTTATGTAGTATCTACATGAGTGACAGTGCAGTGCACAGTGCTGACCTACACTTTGTAGGAGCGCTAGTGAGCATGTGCATGCATATGCACGGAAGTTGCCCGCAGGTGCAAACAGTGAGACTGTCTACCTTGTATTGTGGGCTGACCTGCATCTGTAACTTTCCCCCGATAATCAGAACTGTATTTACTGTACATAGAAGGCTTATTATTGCTGTTATACAACATTTAACGGCTGAGAATTTCATTTCTAATACATGAAATTGGTTTTTGTCTCATTTGGTCCCCATTCCTAGAGTATTTCTCTTTCCAGTATTTCTGTTCAAGAAATTCTGTATTAGTAATTTCAGTAGTATTGTAGTATTGTACTATGTACCAATACAGTGAAGTGCAACTGTACCTTACCCTCGATAATGCATAAAAATGGGCAATTTACAGTTGTTGACCCTCATTAGTAAGCAATCTCATTAGAACATAACCCTCATTAGTTATAGATTCGTAGCTGAGACGGAGGTCGTGACTGGTGAATCTCAGCCCAAGCTGCACAGCAGCGAGGGCTAAGATTCAGTCTGGTCATGACTGAAGTGTCAAGGCTACGAAAGTGTTTCTCACAACCATGCCATGATACAATCGTTTGTTTGTGGATACATGATGACTGGGTTGCCAGTTACTTTCTGCCCTAACTACAAGTGTCAATGGAGTTTGAACACACTTTACAAATTGTTGCATGCAATAGGCATGAAGCTGCATTTAGGTTCCCTTGGGGTCAAAGGTCACCAGGTGAGAATGAAATTATCACCCTCTTAGCAGGGTGTTAATTTCATTTTTGCCTGCTGGGCACATGTAGCAGGTGATGGTCAAAGATTCTGTACCTGCAGGAGATCAGCAATTTGAAGGGGTGATGTCACAGAGTTGTGAGAATAAGTAATCTCATTAGAATATAACCTTCATTAGTAAGCAATCTCATTAGAACATAACCCTCATTAGTAAGTAATCTCATTAGAACATAACTCTCATTAGTACTCAGGTGCATTAAGGCATGTCCAGGAGACTCTGCCACAGTTGGATCCATCTAGGCTATGCCAGTCCTTGGGCAGTGTGTGCGTAATGCTACATGTAGAGTATACATGTACATGTATGTCATTGTACTGGTAGACGTGGAATCGTTGGTCACAGATCCGCGATCATGTTCAAGTAGCACAATACAGTGTAGTACTCTTAGCAGCTGCTTAGTATTACCAACTACTAGTAGTGTATAACATGCTGGCGCTAGCGCTAACACGCTTGTGATCCAGCATGCAACCCATGCCCCAGCCCATGCTCAAGCCATGCAGCTGCTTGAGCTCTGCGCGCTGTGTGCCAGTTTCTGGCTCCTGCCGATACTAATACAGTGAAGATCTACTTGGCTCACTGTGTAGACTACTCGGCCTTGGAAGATTGCCATCTTCCGCTTCTCTTGCGATTCCTTTCTGGCAAGTTACCATCACTGTCTTTGACCAGTAGTTGACCATTTTATTTGGTATTGTGTGCTTCTAGGATAAGGATTTACAAGCGATCTTGGGAGAGAACAACCAGTGAATAGATTCTAAGAAATTCGACAAGTTCTGCAGTGTGAGCACCTTTGGCTGGCATTAAAATGTATGTACCGGCCGTTACCTTATGACCAAGGGACGTTGCCAGCACTTTTGTGGAGTTATGACGAATCCGTGGTGGCCTTCCAAGATCTTTTGCACCTGAGCATTGTGCTGGTCAGTGATTTTTATCTTTAGCACTAATTTTTTACTACTCATTTCTTTGGTAGGATCGCTTTTTAGAATGCCATGAAAGTGTGGGTATTGGCAAAAGGAAACAGCATTTCCCCCATTTCTTGCTCTAAGGCATGTCTATTTTGTCTGAGGATGTATTGTGGAAAGTTTTGTTGCGCTGTGATGTCAAAAAGAGGGGATGCCAAAATTTTCATTTTGTCCATGCCTTAATGCACCTGAGTAAGTAATCTCATCAGAACATAACCCTCATTAGTAAGCAATTTCATTAGAACATAACCCTCATTAGTAAGTAATCTCATTAGAACATAATCCTCATTAGTAAGCAATCTCATTAGAACATAACCCTCATTAGTAAGTAATCTCATTAGAACATGACCCTCATTAGTAAGTAATCTCATTAGAACATAATCCTCACTAGTAAGTAATCTCATTAGAACATAACCCTCATTAGTAAGTAATATCATTAAAACATAACCCTCACTAGTAAGTAATCTCATTAGAACATAACCCTCATTAGTAAGTGGGCAGAAGGATTATGTGAAACTCTGTGTCTATATGCATTCACGCTTTTCATGCATAATTCATGCATTCACGCATGACTGAGCCACCTTAAAAATATTTGCACTTGTCTGTGCAATGACGCACACCATGATTTTGTCTGTACTCAACGTGGTTTTTTTGTTTTGCTTCTTGCCTTTTGACTTGTTCGACCTGCTGTTGTTTTGGTTTCATTCTTTGGCTGGTTTTTTCTTTTGTTCACTTCCGTGATGATGGAATTTTAGAAATTTAATGTTCATCTTGTGAACATTTTTTGGTAGCAGAGGATGGTTGAGCCTAATAGATATTGAAATACCTTTTTTAGTTGAATTGTGAAGATGGAAGTTCAGGTACAAATCGAGCTACTGAAGCAGCAGGAGGCCTTAGTTAAGGCAGGTTTTACAAATGCATGGTGGAGATTGGTTGTTCAGTGTGATGAAGATGAAGTCACCAAAGAAAAATTTTGCAGGCATTGGCTGTCTTTGAGGAGGCGATGCAGTTGCTTATTGATTTATACTCCCACTTGAGCCAAAAGTTTGAGCAGATAAACAATATGAAAGGGATCAAGAAACTTAACGAAGAACTGGAAGAGCAGGAGAGGAAGTACTCTGAGACAGTCGAGCGGACTATAGAAACACTTGCCTGTTTTAGCAGTTTTGTGAGCAGTAAAAGCTCACGCATCGGTAGTCTGACGAAACGCAAGGCCATAGAGAAAGTTAAGGAATTTTTACAGAATATACCGCTGTCGTCAGTTCGAGTAGATAATGTTTCACAGGACTCAACTCCACACCCGTGTTAGGAAGTCACTTGGAGTCGTTATCGAAGTCAGGCAGTCTGAACCTCAGCACCAGTACGTTTTCGTGGAGTGATGTAGAACAAAGCAGTACTCCGGAATCACTGGCACAAACAACAAAGCAGATGGTTGCCGTTACTGGCAGCAGCGCACCGACAGTGATGGACGCTGCTCTGCCAATTCTTCAGTCGATGAAAAGATTGACAATGCCAGCTTTCTCAGGAAACAAACGGGAGTACGAAGCATGGCAGGCGGCTTTCAATGCGTGTGTTCATCACCAGCAAGCTGTGCCGGAGCTGAAGTTGTTGTACTTACGTCAGTACTTGGCAGGAGACGCCCTGAAGTGCATTCAGACGCTGTGGTACTCAGGAGCAGGATACGAAGCAGTGCTCACACGACTAGAAAGAAAGTTTGGTGGTTCTTGACACCAAGTGGCAGTGCAGCTAGAGGAGTTTGAAAAGATGCCTGCCTTGCAGCAGTGGTGAGCATCTGAATTTGAAAAATTTGCAGATTTGCTGGACGTGGCTGTTGTGAATTTAAGAGCCGCAGGAAGAACCAGTGAACTGGAGAATGGATCATTCTATGCAAGACTTCAGTCGAAACTGGCAAAGCCGATGCTAGTGCAGTATCGCTGTTGGCTGTTTGAACAGTGCCAGCCAGAAAATGTGGAGTCATTGCTCACATGGCTTAATTTAGAAGCTGAATTTCAGATGACTGCAGCAGAAATCATTGATGGGATCGACATGCTGGTGCCAGCAGCTAGCTCAAGAAACCCTGTTCAACTGTCATGCAGATGTTCACACGACACAAGCCACACATTTATGATGAACGGTACTAGCAATATGGGTGTTAAAAGTTCAAAGGCAGCATTGTGCCTGGAGTGCAGAGGAAGGCATTCAATTTGGGCATGCGATCAATTCAAAAGCTGCACTGTGAAGGAACGATGGATCAAAGCTAAGACATATGGGCTTTGTTATCAATGCCTAGGTTTCATTGGAATGCTGAGAAAGATCGTTGGCCACACTTGAAGCAAATAAAAATTGAGAAGCTTGGGCGATGTTCACAGGTGGACCTTATTGGCTTAGATTTCGCTGAGCTGCACTGCTCACTTGGTGAACTTACAGGAGCAGCAAATGCTCCAATCACCTGACTGAGACCGTTAAGATGGACATGCGTCGGACCGGTGTCTCAGTAGAACACTGCCAGTTGAACATTGCTCAGCACAGAGCACTGCATGATCATCTCATCAGAGTCTGAGGTTGATATGCAGCTTAACCATCTTGTCCAGCAGTTTTGGGAAGTTGATAGCATGCCTTCAAGCGTGGCTCACACTTTGACAATGGAAGAAAGACAAGTGCTACACATGGTGCAGCAGTCATGCGTGGGCACCGATGGAAGATTTCAAGTCGGCATTCCATGGAAGAATGGGCATCCTGTCTTTGCAGCAAGCTACATAACAGCGCTGAAGCGACTTGGCAACACTGAGCAATGATTAAATCGTGACACAGCAGTACGTGAAGCCTATTCAACCGTCATGTGGAATTATGTTGCAAAGGGCTATGTGTGCAAGGTGCCAGATGTGGACATCACTGATCAGCATGCGTGGTATTTACCACATTTTTCCATTGTGCAACCAGATAAGTCGACCACAAAAGTTCCCATCGTATTCGACGCTGCAGCCAGAGCTGATGGCAAGTCACCAAACGACCACATCTTGCCAGGACCCAAGTTGCAGCAAGATCTTGTGAACGTGTTGGTTTGTTTTCGGCAGGAGTGGATTGCACTCGTTTGTGACATCACAGAAAAGTATTTTAGGATTTCCCTGGATCTGGCTGACCGTCCCTACCACAGGTTTTTGTAGCGAGAGAACCTCACCTGACAAAACCGCCTGAAGTTTATGAATTTAACAGCATTGTGTTTGGAGTTAATGCTTCACCGTTCTTGGCCCAGTACGTGTCTCAAACCAACGCAGAGAGTCATAAGAAAGACATGCCTGCGGCAGCAGAAGTTGTACTCGACTCTACCTACATGGATGACAGTATGATGTCAGTGCCAGATGAAGGTGAAGCCAAAGTGATGTATCGGGACTTGTTGAAGCTCTGGAAAAGTGGAAACATGCATGCACAAAAGTGGCTATCAAACTTGGCTGATGTGCTAGCTGAGATACCACAAGAAGACCGAGCTGATCAACTTGAACTTATGACGGAGATGCTGCCATCAGTGAAGACAATAGGTGTTTGATGGTTGGCTGAAGAAGATGCATTCACGTTCAATTTCAACTCGCCAGTCTTGGAGAAGTTGACCAAGTGCCTGTTTCTAAAGAGCCTTGCCACAATCTTTGATCTGCTTGGCTTACTCGTGCCATTCATTGTACGGGCAAAGGTGTTGTTTCAAGAGATGTGGCTTGAAGGTCATGATTGGGATTCAGCGTTGCCAGAACATCTCGTCAAAGACGCTAAGCGGTGGTTTGGTGAGCTCCCTGACTTATCTGGAATTTGAGTTCCTCGGTGTGTCCGCAGCACAAGTATGAAACCCGCTACGGTGCGCCTTCATGTGTTTGTCAACACATCAGAAAAGGTGTATGGAGTGGTTGCATATCTTCATGAAGAAGGTAACGATGGAGTCTCCTCGATGCGTCTCATTGCATCAAAAATGAAAGTCGCTTCATTGGTAGTACACAGCATTCCGAGGCTAGAACTCATGGCAGCACTTCCTGGATGTTCACTTGTGCAGTTGTTGGTCATGCTGCTGAATCTGCATATGGAGAGTGTTCAGTTTTGGTCTGATAGCACTGACGTCTTATTCTGGATCCCCAGCCAGAGCTGTAAGTACAAGCCTTTCATTGTGCATCGTGTTGGCACAATTCAGGAAGCAACCAACCTGGATCAGTGGAAGCACGTTCCGACTCAGTCCAACCCAGCGGATTTGCTCACATGTGGATTGTCAGCCAGTCAGTTAGCATCATCGGAGTTTTGGTGGCATGGGCCAGAACTGTCAAATTTGTACCGCTTGTCAGAGGACATAACTGTCTCTTCTTCAGCACACAATGAGGTGAAAGGTGCTTCGTTCCAGATGGCGGAATTCAGTGGGCTGGTCATTGCAGAAGTACCAGAGCTCAAACCTGAACATTTCAACAGCATGCTTAAGCTGTGTTGTGTGCTCGCTTGGGTGAGTCATTTTGTGACAAATTTGTGTCGACTGAATGCTCAGCTGCTATCAGGTCCACTTTCGCCGTAGGAGATTCAGGGTGCTGAATGTGTCGTCATTGAGCAATGCTAATGTGATGCCTTTGCAGAGGAGCTTTGTTTGTTGAAGGTTGGAAAGCCTATCTCCAACAAGAGTGCAATTGCAATGTTACAGCCTCACTTGGATGACAACATATTACGCTGTTGTAGTCGGCTCAGATATGCAGAGCATTTGCTGGCAGACACCAGATGTCTGATTATTCTGCCAAGGTCAAGTTGTGTGACTATGCTTATCATCAAGTGATGCCATGATGGTTTCTTTCATATCGGTGGTACAAACCGTACTTTAGTGGCACTAAGTGAGCGTTACTGGATTTTCTCAGCTCGAGAAGCTCTCCGAGAGTACGAATGTCAGTGTCAAGTCTGTATGTGTCGCAAGGTGAAGCCGTTAGAACAAGTCATGGCTCTGCTGCCAAATTATCGAAGTGACATGTCATTGCGAGCCTTTACTTCTATGTCCGTTGATTTTTGTGGTCCGTTCTTCACGAAACAAGGGCGTTGTAGAGTGCAGACCAAACAGTATATGGCTGTGTTTACATGTACAGCCACACGAGTAATTCATTTGGAACTGGTGAATGACCTGTCGACTGATGGGTTCTTGAATGCCTTGTTGAGATTCATGAACCACTGTGGCACTCCATGCAACATCTTCTCGGATAACGGCACTAACTTTGTTGGTGCCATTAATGAGCTGAAGGAGCTTGTTGGTAAGTTTGATTGTCATAGCATTGTTAATAGATTGTCTGCCATTGGAGTGACATGGCACTTCAACCCACTAGCAGCCGCCCACTTTGGTGGAATACCTGAATCTATGGTGAAGAGCGTGAAACAAGCAGCATATGCAATTCTGCAGAAAGCCGATGTCACTGATGAAGAGTTATCTACTTGTTTCATCACAGTTGAAGGACTGATCAATTCACACCCTTTAATGTACCAGTCTGCACACCCGTCGGATAATGTACCATTAACGCCAAATCACTTTCTCCTTGGACAGCTTGGTGGAAAGTTTGCCTCGGCCACAGATGATAGTAGTTTCAACCCTGGACAGAGGTGGCACTACGTGCAGTGTTTAGTCAGTGATGTGTGGTGGAGATGGTTGAAGGAGTGGTAGTCACAGGGCCAATTCGAAAAATCTGCAGTATTTGGGAGTTTAGGTGACACCCTGTCCAGGAAAAATTTTATGTTTCCAATCCCTCAAGTAGGGTCCCACAACAGCACCTGCAAAGTCTCATGCGCCAAAGTTTGTCCGTTTTGAAGTTATGGCCAAATGTTTCTCCGCCAGAACGCTACTTTTTCAGCCATTGCCGTGTTCTTCTCCGTTGGTCCAGTTTTTCAAGTCATGGTTTTTTTGGGTAATTTTGCAGCAGGGCAGCGCGTGAAAATCAAGATACTATAGCAACAGAATATGGCATCGGCACGCGGGTGAGCTACGTGGAGTGGAAGATCAAGGCGACCCTGAAATTTTTTGAGGACAGATTTTGTTTTTACTTTTACATTTCTGTCAGGAGAGCTTCTTTTGTGCATGTAGTTTTGTTGCATTTTGAGAGAGACTGCAGGATTCTGATTGTTGTGAGCTGACATCGCCGTCTGGGCATGCAGAGTGAGGAAGAATCACCGTCTGATGGAGGAGTGGATTCTGAGGCTGAGACTGGCGATCGCGATTGGAGTGGCTCC
>JAOWAW010151737.1:0-20820 GCA_028565695.1 Nicola tetela | reverse complement strand
GTTAGGAATGGTTGAGTCATCACTAATAATTGGCTTACCAGTGTTAGGAATGGTTGAGTCATCACTAATAATTGGCTTACCAGTGTTAGGAATGGTTGAGTCATCACTAATAATTGGCTTACCAGTGTTAGGAATGGTCGAGTCATCACCAATAATTGGCTTACCAGTGTTAGGAATGGTTGAGTCATCACTAATAATTGGCTTACCAGGGTTAGGAATGGTTGAGTCATCACTAATAATTGGCTTACCAGTGTTAGGAATGGTTGAGTCATCACTAATAATTGGCTTACCAGTGTTAGGAATGGTTGGACAGGCAGATGAAGCCAGTAACTCTCACAAATTGCAACTTTCCACTCCTAGCAATCCTTTTTCTCCTTCTGAACCCTTCTGGACAGTACACCACTCCTCACTCCTTACTCTCCTTTTCCAAACTTCTGTGTGCAAGAAGCCACACTAGGAGAGGTATTACTTTTTCTGTTTATGCACTCTGTGGGTCGTCTCCCTTTGTTCTTATGTCTTCTCTTGTTTTATGCTACTGCTATTTTGTTTGACTTACCGAGGACTGAGAGGTTTATGCGACTGGTATCTTGTTAGACTTACCGAGTAATGAGAGATTTATGCTACTGCTAGCTTGTTAGACTTACCAAGTAATTAGAGGTTAATGCTACCGTTAGCTTGTTAGACTTACCAAGTAATGAGAGGTTTATGCTACTGCTATCTTGTTACACTTGCTGAGTAATGAGAGGTTTATGCTACCGCTATCTTGTTAGACTTACCAAGTAATTAGAGGTTAATGCTACCACTATCTTGTTAGACTTATACCAAGTAATGAGAGGTTTATGCTACCGCTATCTTGTTAGACTTACTGAGTAATTAAAGATTAATGCTACTGCTGTCTTGTTAGACTTACCAAGCAATGAAAGGTTTATGCTACCGCTATCTTGTTAGACTTACCGAGTAATTAGAGGTTAATGCTACCACTATCTTGTTAGACTTACCAAGTAATGAAAGGTTTATCCCACCGCTATCTTGTTAGACTTACCGAGTAATTAGAGATTAATGCTACTGCTGTCTTGTTAGACTTACCGAGTAATGAAAGGTATATGCTACTGCTATCTTGTTAGACTTAGCAAGTAATGAGAGGTTTATGCTACCAGTATCTTGTTAGACTTACCAAGTAATGAGAGGTTTATGCTGCCGCTATTTTGTTAAATTTTCTGAGTAATTAGGGATTAATGCTACCGCTATCTTGTTAAACTTACTGAGTAATGAGAGGTTAATGCTACCACTATCTTGTTAGACTTACCAAGTAATGAGAGGTTTATGCTACCGCTATCTTGTTAGACTTACCAAGTAATGGGAGGTTTATGCTACCATTAACTTGTTAGACTTACTGAGTAGTATTTTGCCCACAATTTGTTTCAGGTGCGTTGGACTTACAAGTGCAAGAAGTTGATGTTTACAAAGCAAGCGCTGGAAATTATGTTGATGTCTCTTGGAAAGCACCAATAAATATAGGACAGTATCAGGCAAGTGAAGGCAATGTGTTAGTCAATAAATATAATACAGTATCAGGCAAGTGAAGGCAATGTGTTAGTCAGTAAATATAGGACAGTATCAGGCAAGTGAAGGCAATGTGTTAGTCCCTAGCTATCTTCAGCAATCTTTATTGACATATAGGCTGTTGATACGTCGGTGACTTTAGATAGCCAACTCATCTACATTCTACATTTGGGAGAACTATGGAATGGTGTTGACTATTCCACTTGAGACAGAACTATAAATGGTGTGATAACTCAACACTGAGGGATTCATGGAAACTCTGCTTGAAACATTTAGAATGGATTTCATACCAGATCTTTATGAACAATTGTTATATGCCTTTAGACTACTGCAGAGGTCCATTTGCTGGATAGAGGGAAATGTCCCATCCTTTGAGACAGCCTTTTTTGTTGTCCAACAGAACCTGGACATTGCATACCAGCTTGTTTTGACAGATTCATACTTTGAGGGTAACCCCTACACGCAAACTTTCATAAGCACCAACACAAAGCGAACATTGCTGACAACAAACAACCGTCCTTACACACTCGATATCATTGTGAAGACGTCAGTTGGTGCTGGTAGCCCATTCAGAGTGACATTTACAGCTGGTCTTCGTAAGTAATTAACAAAGAGATTTACTGCCACTGTGGCCGAGAAAGTAGCTGCCATTACTTTGAACTTGTGTTAGTATAGGTTTTAATTTGCTAAAACATAGTGATTGAAAAGGAAATGGTTCTGCAAGAAAAGTCTCTGGACAGATCATTGGAGAAGAACCTTGATTATACAACTGACTAGAGTTGTGCAGCTCACCTCTAAATGTCAGCCCCAGTGAGTCAAATATGCAGCAATATATGTTACTCTTGAACAGCATAGCAATAAGACTTGTGAGATCCTAACTGGGCATTCATCACATGAAGAGGATTTCCCAGCACACCAGTTGCAAGAAGCTTTTTTCATGAGGCATTTTGCCAGAAATGCCTCTGGCTTTATCAGTCCTAAAAAAGACAAAGTTGTACAGAAAGCTAGAGATACTTATTTTATTGCGTTGAGGGTGTGACTGTGTCTCCATAGGTCTCAAGCTGTGCAAGGTGTAACAATGCATTTCTATAGAATATGTTCACTAATGTATGTACT
The DNA here is from genome assembly GCA_028565695.1 of Nicola tetela. Lineage (NCBI taxonomy): Eukaryota > Metazoa > Porifera > Calcarea > Clathrinida > Clathrinidae > Nicola > Nicola tetela. The sequence continues at coordinate 18,141 of JAOWAW010151737.1, read as the reverse complement.
ATATGTAAGGTGCATTAATTGTTCTGAGAGAGCGGTGGCCCCTGACATGCTCTTACTGAGGGCCCAAGCGGCTCGCTGGCCTGTGTCCCACTCTGGGAGCATCCCTGACAGCTCAAAGACTGCCTAAGAACTAAAACACGGAACTACAAGACAACCCACAACACAGCTACACAGGAGCCCACACTGAGCTAAAGAAGGGCATTTCAAATTGTGCATTATGAATGCAGTAACCGAGAACTATCCCTTTGTTGCAGACAAATGTATGTTATCAAAGTCGTCTGTCTTCCATGTTTTGAAAGACACTCATTTGTGCTATTTGGATTTTGTCAGACTGCCCAAGTGGTGATAGCAGCATCCAGTGCCGTTACCATTCATGCAATAATTGTCCACCAGAACAGGTCTGCAATAGCAATACAAATGGTTGCATCAACAAATGTACACTACAACCAATTGGATATTGCCAGCATGATGGCAAATGCAACACTAACAGTGGGCTCTGTGATTGCACCAAAGACTGGGGAGGCTTTGATTGTACAATCGGTAAGTGTGGATGAGCAAAGCACACTGTGTTCGATGAAGCTGGAAAATTTAGTCTTCACCGCAAATCAAATTCTGCACTTTAAAGAGGATATATTGCAGTGTTATCAACAACCATAAATTATCTTGTGCATGACTGGAATGGTCCTTATTCAAACATGTACCTACCATTTATTTGATTGCTTTGTTCATATCAGATGTCTAAACATTTAGGTGTACATTTTTAGTTTAAGTATCAGAGAGTTAAGCCAGGAATATCAAATTAAACACCAAAATTTCCAAAAATACAGATTTTTCTGTGTGGTATCTGAACATGTCTCTTCTATTCACTAACAGGAAAAGTGGTCTCGGATGTCCAAACTTTTCTCACCATTAGCCCATTTAGCATGACAAATTACAGGCAACTGTTCTATGGTTAGCTATGTCGTTTCTTCAACTAGCTACAGCAGGAGATTGGTGCTGTCTTAGCTGACCGCAGCCACACAATCTCAATCCTGTGACCTTACATTACGAAGTTTGTGCAGGGACCAGATGAAATAAGGATGAACCCTTAATGAAGAGGTACTAAAGAGTCTGCAGCACTATGCGCAGCAATTTGGGCCGCTTGCTATGTCTACTGCTCAGCTAGAAGTGTGAAGCTGTTGAACGTCCGTAGATTTTTCAGAGCCGCTCAGGCACCAGGAGTGCCTAGAAAATGGTGTGTGATGTGCCATGTCAAAATTCTGCACTCAGGGTGTTTCCACCTGGTCTATTCATATCTGTTGTCCAAGGAGATGTGTAGACAACTGCAAGCGATATCTTTGTGATGCCCTTCAATCTTGGGCAATGATGCAGAAAAATCTAGTGCTGGGCCTTGTGTATGAAGAAGAAGAAGAAGAAGAAGAAGAAGAAGAAGAAGAAGAAGAAGAAGAAGTGGAAGAAGAAGATGATGACACTTAAGAACAGCAGAAGGAGAGAATTCGTGCTGGAAACGCATTAAGTATGGCAACTTTGACGAGTAGGTTGCCACTCAGTTGTATATTGGACTTGATAGAACCCCTGATCAGTAGTACAGAAGGCGGAAAAGCCACCATGCACCACCTATGAAATTCTTTATGGCACACAAGGAACAGCCGCTGAGATGCAGGCTCTTACCTATCTTGCATAATCAGCCTTGTTCTTCAGAAACATTTAGACACATGGAGAGTCGATGAATTGACTCCTAAGTAAGCAAGTATGAGACTCTCTTGGAAACTCAGTGCCACACCACCGGAAGGTGATGTAGAGCATACTAATCCCTACCACAAGTACAGGAGATTGCATGTTCTTTCACTGTTCGTTTGACAAAGGAAACTTGTTTTCTCCAAATATTAAAAAAAGAAATGACAGGATAAATGTGAGTTGATCAAGTCACACTTTCATTTTTCCTGTATAAAACTTTTTCCACACTTGGCCTTCTTTGGTTTACAATCTGCATATGTTGATAGTATTTTTTTGAACTTTGGTGTACCTCAGTTTGATAAAGAGGGTGCATGCAGATTATTTATTAGAGGAGCTTTTGTATCAAAGGCGATGTGGACCATTAGGACTTGGAATACTCGTGGTAGCTGGAATACTTGCTTAGCATTTACCTGAGTGCTCGAAGAAATTAACAAAAAATTTCAATACTTGTTTCACCCCTGCTTGGTTCTGATAGACCAGCTTTGCTTCAAACTTCCTTACAGCGATTTTGCCGGGGCATTACATAGCGATCTCTGTTGGCTTGGTCTGCATGTGGGCAGCAGGGTTAGCATGTATTCCCACCGTGATCACTCACAATGGCATCAGAAACAAAAAGAGCAGATGTTCCTCTTCTCTGCATCTGATGTCATTATCCACTCTCACAATGTTCACTGTCCTTTGGATATCTGAACATCTCTTCCAATTATGTGCACTCTTTGTGGCTCAAATAGTGCATTGTACTCCCAAAGCTAGGAGTGATGTAATTGTTCCATTTGATAATTCTGCTGTCTTGAAGTTATTTTGTGCTAATTTATTCATGTTTATCTTACAAACAGTAAAGGACTCCTCAAGAGTGGCAATGTTTGTGTCTTTTATGCAGAGGCCAACAATGTGATTGTTGACCCAAATGGTGAGAAGCAGACCGGCAACACGGCTGCAAGCACAGGAGACAACAAATCAGACGGTATGGGCACTCTCTTTTGATGCTTTCTCACTGATTGAAACCCCTACGCAGTTGTCTCTTTTCATTCGTTTTCCAAAATGAAGAAGACTCTCACTAAGTCAGTCTATACAAATTAGCATTGGCACATCATATAAGCCATTCAAAAAAGAGAATCACCACCATCGATACTGTGGCTGCCATGTTGGGCAATAATGGAGATCATTTTTCTATGCCACATAGGCACTAGTGCAAGGAAATTGTGTAAGAGTAAAAATGTCTTCCTAAGTAAAACATCACTCATCTCAGAAGTAATTCCTAAAGGTTGTCTATTATGGTTGGTGGTTTGTATGGTGGTATAACTGACTTCAGTCAAGCCTTTGTCAGCCAGTGTCATGGCACTTTTGCAGGAACCTTGGTGTGGTCAGATTTCTTGCACACAAAATTGTTCCCTGAGTTAGTTTCACACTGAATTTTACAATTTTTAGTTAATGCCCTAGAATTTCCTGCCACAAAGTGCCATTTGACACCTTGAAAGAGGGCTAGAAAAGCTTGCTGACTCCAAAAGAAGGAGGAAGAAAGCTTGGTGAAGAAAGGAGCAATTTGAATTTACATGTCAGTACTTACAATAGGACAACTGAAATGAGTCGCCTTGACATTGCAGATAAATGTAAAGAAAGAGAGGGGTTTTTTTGTCAATCTGCCATAGCTGGTTGAAGCTCCTACCATACTTAAGGTATCAGAAACGAGCATGGCCTCACTTGAAAGTGCCAGAAAATGCTAACAGTTTTCCATGGCAATCTCAGATTGGAGGTGTAGGATGCGCTCTAGAAAATTGTGTCTCGGGATGCAGCACCTCCCACTCACATTTGATGAAGTCTCCTGCACTAAGCGGAGATGCAGACCCTGAAAAATGGTGGCCGCCTCCACAACAGACGTGCAAGATGTTCCTTATATTCCCACCTTGTTCCCACTGTCATTGCCATTGTTGTCGTCGTCACCGCCATTGTCTTGAAGGCAAGCCTCAGCGTAATGCACAGGTCAATCATGTCCCTCCTTGACACCCCACTCCACCACTGCAGTTTTCCCATCACACAAATTCCAGTTCCTTGTATTCTCAGGCCAGGTCAAACCTGGACACTCAACTCCCTAATGACCAAAAAGAACATAGTGTAGATCTCCTTCCCCGGATGATGGGGGAGCTCCTACGGAGACAAGATGAAAACTCGAAGGACGTCCAGTTTGTGCTTGCCTTCTATCACCTGCTGCAAAAGTACTACCTGCTGACTCCATGGTGCCCTCGGGATCAAGCAAAGCTCAGATCAACGAGGAGGAAAGTTCCAAAAGCTGTTGTTCAGTGGTCCTTTTATCATGGTTATTTTACAGTTGCTGAATGAACCTACAGCCTTGGCGCTGTTTAGTTGCACCATTCTCTGAACAGAGGTGACGATCTTGTCAAAGATGGGTGGGTTCTTTGAGAGTATTCCTGCACCTGCCATCAGGAAGATTACAAAAAACCTAAATGTATGCAATTCCCATAAGGCCTGCATTACTGCCGAAACTCAGGCCGCATTACCACCAAAACTCAGCCCACATAACCGCTGAAACTCTAAGAAGGCCTAAAAAGTCGTCACCTCTGAGCTGAAGACCATTTCTTACGCCTTCCAACAGCTTACAAAGTAAGCTTGACACCTCGCATAAAAAAATTGTTATGATCATCAAACAAGCTAAAAAGATATTTTCATCTGCGTGGACTCACAAATGGCAAGATGTACACTGCCCAAAATGTATGTGATGGGGATGCCCCTTGAATCACTGTGTTCTCTGCAACAGCATATCTTCAGTGGGCTTCGCTATGAAACCTTAAGTATCTGTAAGGCTGCCTTTTGGTGTTTAACTCCTGAAAATTGGCACAGAAAGAGGAAAGGCACTTCGGTTGGACCAGCCAAAACTATCAGTTTGTAGGCTAGAGAAGATCTGTCTACTATTGAAGCACTATTGTGCCTGCAATCACAGCAAGAAACAATAGATGTGGGGTCCTTCCCACACAGCTTGATTTACAGTACAGCTGCACCAGCTATGAACTTCAAGTACTAGTACTTGTAGAGCGTCCTTGCAGTATTCAGCTGGCTGAGCTCAACTCCAGGAACTGGCTCTGGCTTGCCATGCCTGGGCCACCTTTGCAACCTGTAACCCGCACCACAAATGGCAGCGTTTGTAGATTAGTGTAGGACAGATCTGCTTATAGATAGATTAGTGTGGGGCAGATCTGCTTACACATAGATCAGTGTGGGGCAGATCTGCTTACACATAAATTAGTGTAGGGCAGATCTGCTTACACATAGATTAGTGCAAGGCAGATCTGCTTACACATTTTGACATGTGATTGAGAAGTGATTTAGCCTGTCACCACAAAAGCAAGAAACATCCAAAGTCGCTCTTTTCCAAAAAGGAAGCGTGTAACAACCAATATAGGGAAAGACTTTCTGTGAGATGTGTGAGGAAATAAAACTCAACTCTCAAAGAGCCCTGATCAGCTAACTACTAGTATAGCCATGATGATATTTTTTTATCCATGATATCCTTATTGGCCTTCTTGGCAAGCAAGGTCAGATCTTGTCTGATCACACTGAACCAACACTACCAGTGCATGCAGACTTTGCAATTGCAAGTCACAGGCATGCCATGTGCCATGACCTATACAGTATACCATGCAGTATACCCACAGACTGGAGATCATGCAGCGGCTTTGCAAGCCGCACATACCTCCATACCCCTCTATAAACAGCGTAGACTGTGGTAGACGGCCCTAGACATGGCTTAACCCACCTTAGAATAGGAAGTCCAGTCTAAAGTCTACTAATGGATTCACATAGTTTATTTAGCCTTGTTCTGGAATCAGTCACTTTCTTCTGAGAATGCAATTTGATAAAGAGATAAACTCAATTACCTCACTATGTATGGATCAGATGGGATTCACTAACCTACGTGAATGATACCGACATTGTTCCTTGTTGGTTTTGTCTGTTACATTCTAATCAACTGCTGTCTCATCTGTGTTTGTCTTAAAGGGCTGTCTAGTGGTGCACTGATTGGCATAGTGCTGGCAGTAATTTTCATCTTTGCTGCAATCGCACTGGCCCTTGGATATATGTACATACAACGCGTTAAACGTCGCCAGCATGCTGAGGGTGGACCCATTGATCCAGGCACCATTCAGGCTGATGTCAAGTATGACACAAGCGGACAAGCGGTAAGACGCATTTAAAACTTAGAGTATTGAATGGAATTGAGTATTTGTCTTGGAGGTTTTCCAGCTGTTATAAGACTCTTTAACAAACTAGGTAAACAGTAGATGGTTAGAACACTAGACCTTCTTTGCAGGAGGCACTGGGATGTACTAGGGTTGAAAATTATGACCTATGTGTCAAGTATCTGTGTAATGCGTGAGCAGTGAAGGGTGGCTGAAAAGTCCAAAGAACATATGGTGTTTAGCAATAAGGGTCAAATTCTCATTTAGGTCATTTCCAGTGTGCTGATTCCCAACATTTGAAACAGATTTTGTCCCTTATTCACTCAGACAATTTTGCATGTTTTATTTTCCACTGACAGGCTGTGGTCATGCCCTCTTTAGTATTCATCAATGCTGGCTTAAACTGAAAACTGGACAAAGAACCCTCTTTGTAACCAGAAAGTTGCTCTACAATTTTTCTCAAACATGCGTTAAGACAGTGATTTATGTGAAATAAAACAGTTTTGCCCCCCCCCCCCAGCTGTAAAACAGAATCTGAAGGTTTGAGGTGGAAATTTAAATCACAAAACACCATAAATTACTGATAATGTGTAATGTGAGCTCACACTGTGCATAAGGACAGGTGTGTCAGGATGTAGTTCAGCATACTTGCCTTGTCTTTCAAGTGAATCCCCAGAAGCTGCAATAATCGCATTACCATCCAGATGAAACAGAGAAAGGGCATGCAAAGGAGAGACCTAATGATAGTTTTAATTGTTTATGATTAGAGCTGAACAAAATGGCATTGTCATTCACTCACAAACCACAGCGAAGAATGCCAACCAGTGGAAACAGCATGTGTATTACTGCACTTGTTGGTAGGATACTACTGAGTTCTGATATAATACGATCTGAGAGTAGCATTTAGAGCTGGGTTAGGTCTATGATTGCTTAGGTATCAGGTATCAGGTCCAAAGTCCCAGGTCCCATGGTTACCCAATCTACAACTGATGTGACAATTGCAACATTAATTTTGAAACATCTCATGCAAATGTGTGTTGCAATTGCAGTCTGCTGGGGCATTATGCATAGTGATGCCTTCAGATAATGCACCCAATATGCATATAGAGGGATAGCTGGCTGTACTATTCAGTGGCAGCAACTGGGAGCAGCTGACCTGGCTGCTGATGACTTGAGTGTGTTGTCTATACTGTAGGCTCAAGCATGCTGTAGACATACATGTACATCAAACATTGACCTATGTACTGTAGTGGTAGATCTACTAGCACAGGCCTACTAAGCCTACATATACATGTAAATACTAGCACAGGCCTACTAGGCCCACAATATGTATGTAAGTATAATCTACAATGACTCAATCAGGTACCCAACATCATGCACAGGATCTGATTACCCAAATAACCTCCAGGATTTGCAGGTAACTGACCAACCCGACCCAGCACTGGTAGCATTAGCTGCTGAAACAAATAAAATTCTTCGTACGGTGGTATTCACTTAAACAGTAATTGATGACACTTGACCAAAGTTGAATTGTGTTGTTGCTGTTTAGGTTGGGTTCTCTAACCCAGTTTACGCATCAACCAAGTCCCCTGTGAAGGACAACCCTATGTACGAGTCCAGTGAAATTCTGAAAGACACTGATCCACCTGCTCAGTAAGAGCTATCTGTAATTCTGCAGGCAATTGTCAGTCCACAGTGCCAAACTGCTGGAAATGGTTATGTTGTAATTTGCAACTGTGTGGCCTGGGTATATTCCTTGACTGACACATTTATTCTTCCATCTCTTGATCTGATTGCATAGCTATTTAACACCACAGATGGTGGGATAGGTGTTTAAATCCTGTGGAGGATTTTGACAGTTATTTTTTCTACTGTGATGGTTTTGGAGTAGTTTTAGGTTTCAAAATTTCATTCAGTTTCTTTTAAAGTTTCTTCACCATTCTTCAGTTATCTTGAGGGAATTGCTAACTCTCTATCTTGTGTTGAAACGTCTACCGTCAGAGAGTATTAAATGTTGATAACTGAGCATTTGTGTGCTGATTTCTTAGTTGAGAAATAGAAATTACTATTGTAATGCATCACATTGGGTGTACATATGGATAAAGTTTATGTGGGCTTATCCAACTTAATAATTATTAGCATACACAGAGCTGGACAGTTGCATGTACAATGGCTTAGCGGCCAAGAAAAAGTGCTAGACTAGGTAATGCAAGAGTATTGGCATGTCAACGCCAAGGCTATTTTGATAAACACCAGCCTGAAAATTAGTGTCAAACTGGGTGGAGAGTTTTAGCCAAGGGTTAGCCTTGATAAGAAGTTTTGGCATGGCTTAGGCTTGAACGAGCCTTAAAGGAGTTTTAAGCGAGAAAATTTACGTGTTTTAGAAAACTCCCTATTGGCTTTCTTTGAGCGAGCACATATACCAGTATTTTGCTATCTGGAGAAGTCACTCTCAATTGGCAATGGCCCAACATGCCATACTGTCATCATTACAATCAACTGTACACATAGAGTACATTGATGTACAGCATACAATTTTCAGACTGAAGTGAAACAGAGGACTTGAGTGTGAAAATGCTGCCAAAAGTACCATGAGGAATAGTATTGAATGGTGTGATCATCAGCCTGCTGAGAGTTTGTTTTTTTACCTTTTTGGAGCTATTTTTAGGACTTGGTTGAGTATGTCAGACAATAGGAACCAAGCCTAAGAAGAGCTTTAAGGAGGGCAGAAAGTCTATTACTGAGTTTTAAATGGACAAACACAAGCAATGGTGGGTGACATAAAATATCATTTTAGGAGTTTTTCTTGGCTAACCACAGCTATTGATCATAAGCAAGGCCTAATTAACTTTTATTCTGCCATACCAAGTTCTCCACAACCAATTTTGATAAATCTTGGACAGCTTCTGTGGTTGACATTTGTTAGCAATTACTGTAAATTTGAAGCCTTTACTATAATTAGAACAAGACTTACACATATGTTCCCATATGGAAACATTGTCAGGTTGGGAACAAAAATTTGCAAGAAAACCCCCAGTTGTTTACATTACTGCAAAAGTTTCTATGGGAGTGTGAAAAAGCTCAGTTAGGGTTCAGAGAAGAAATAAGTCGGGTTCAGGGAGGAGCAGGTCATTGAGGCTGATGATAAAGAGGAAAAAACATGTTGCACGACACACTGAATGCAAGTGGACATTGCATTTCTCACAATGGTAGTGGCAGTTCTTCCAGCATACCTTGCACTGGCCTTGTTCACATGGCATAGCTTAGTGTCCAATGCCATCAAATCAAACATCAGCAGCAAATCAGGAAATGTCCACCTCCAACCTGGGCCTTCTGGTGATAACTTGCTTTCAAAAGGCAGGTTACAACCTCTCGGGGAAAGTCAAGGTGACTGAGAGGTTTTAGTGTTATTGTCGGCAAAATGCACATACTTCTTGATGTTCCTAAATGCCTCCTGCTCATTGATTGCTTTACAATGCCTATCCCAAGGTCCTTGCTATTAGACCAACAATTATCTAATCTTCATGTGGCAAACAGTTGTAGCCTGAGAGTAGGAGGATGCCACAGAAAGATGCAAGCTCAGCTTGTGACGTATAATACTGAGCTACGTTTCGTTCTCACATGGCATAAAGACATCCTCTGGCTGGTTAAGGCATGCAACCCTAATGGCAAAAACAGTTTGGGGCCTTAACATAAGTTTTCGAAGACAGATCTTTTTCCAACTTTGCACAGGTAATCTAGAGTATATTAGAAGATGATTTGGCAAATTGGAAGGCCCTTGCACTACGAGAACATGTGTTTTGGGGCCATTTTTCTTCCAAAAACAAATGGTTTTTACGGTAACTTCGCTGAACTGGCTAACCCTGAAGACAATAAAATTCTTATATTTGTTTTATCAATAACAAAGCTAGAGAGATGATAAGTCCAAAACCTGCACACGTTTATCTTCAGAACTTACCCAAGTTCTAAGAACTTCTATTGAGTTTCGGTAGTGTGTAGGTGAAGAAGAGGCGCAGCAAATGAATGCTCAGACGTCAGAAACCTGAATGGAGAGAATACATCTTGACATTTCACAGCAACTTTTGAAGGTAAGAACACTAGAAAAAAATTAGTGCTTAAGTTAACAAATATTGCACATCTACATACCAACAGGTTTTAACTATTTGCACAATGGTAGCTTCACCTTTGTGAGCCAACACAAAAACAAGCGAGGTATAGTACACCACAAACCCAATAGACAGCCTTCCTTAGAAAAAGAAAACGATACTGTCATTGATAAAACACCATCCACTCATCTTGAAGATCTCATACTATAATATTATAATGGCAAAAAGATGGAGAGAGAGTGTGTGTGTGTCTGTGTATGTGTGTGTAAAAAGTTCTATTTTACAGATATCAAAAACAATGGTGAACTTGAAGATTTAGAGAGAAAGACTGAGGGAGACAGAGAGGGAGATAGATAGATAGATAGATAGATAGAGAGAGAGAGAGAGAGAGAGAGAGAGAGAGACAGGATGCAGTATCCATGAAAGATTGAAAGACAGAGCCAGTGGAAGAGAGAGAGCTAGACAAAGAGAGAGAGAGAGAGCAAGAAAGAGAGACAGACAGACAGAGAAAGAGAGAGAGGGAGAGATCAAAGACATGCAAAAACTTTCTGCAAAGCCCTGCATAAGTACTTGCAAACAACTGCCATTTTATTGTGCACAAATGAACAGAACTACAAACAAAATTTCCAACTTCCCTCAGCAACTGACCTGAATTTTTTTCTCAACAGAAACATACATGGCCGAGATCATCCAATGTCTTTATATGTGTGGTACAATTCTTCACTTGACAGAGAAAAATAGAAGTCCTGATGGCCAGTTAACAAAAAAGGCTGCTGAGCAACGTTATACCACATTCTCCAAATACTTTCCTCAAACAAAGGAAAATATTGCAACTGAAGAAAACTTCAATTGTCTCTGTCATCTTGCAAATGTGCTCAAGTGTCCTTGGCAGAAATCACCAGAGTAGAAGGATCAATGGAAAATAAAGTTCTCCCCTGATTGATGGCAAAAATTGGCAGTTAAAGAGCGGCTCCAACACACATCGGACACACTGCTCAACATGTTTTCAATGGTACAGCGCATGGCTGAATATCATGCCAGACCGCAGTTCATGTGTGTGTGCTCCTCACCGAAAAGTCATCAAATCCTCACCTTCTCATGATCCAGTGAATGCCACCAGGCTTGCCATTCAGGATCTTGACACCATTTGGCAATCTCAATATCAGCAATCCTTTTCATCTGCTGTAGCTGCTGCAAGCACTGGCCTTGCAGAGACACTGACAAAGCACCAGCACCAGAAGGGCCATTGACAAGCTTCGAGGCAAGTTGTAAGAAAGCTGGATGCCACATCAGTCCTCGGGCATCGTCTCAGCTTTGGTCGGTGGGATAAGATCACAGCTGCTCAATCCTTTGAATCTGCTGAAAATAGATGTCTTCAATACATCAGCAACCCACCCCAATCAAGATCGCATGGTCTTATACGTCCAGACCTTCGTTGGGACACAGAGGCAGTGCTCCATGATGCCCAGGCTTGGCCAATGGGGAAGCGTATTGTGTGGCAGCACTTTGCCAATGAGCATGGAGTCATGGGTGCCAATGCTGGACAGTAAGTTAAGGAATTCTTGCAACAGCAGGGTGTTGATGTTCTTGCGATCGAAGGTAGAACACAACCAAGGCCTCAAATCCAAAGATCTCAACAACTTTGTCTCCAGGAAGGTGTAGCAGTGCCTGCACACAGACGAGGGAAAACAGTCAAGCAAGACATCAGAGAACGCATTCCAAACGGGCACTATTACTTAGATGATCCTTGCCATTGGCATATTACTTATCGTTACGCTATCACAAGTGGTATGATCGAAACTTGGGAGGTGGACATTTATGGTTACCAGTTTCCAATGACAGAAATCTGCCGCCACCTGCTTGAACAGCATGAGGAAGCTGGTCTCATGGATTTGACACCAACAGAAGTGTTCGACATGGTGTCCCATGAAGTTGCGCTTGCTCATCTCCAACATGTAGGAGAAGATCAGTTGGGAGACCAGAATCACACTCGAGCAGACCTGGTTGAGAGACTCAGGAACTTTGAGCTCTCATGGCACCTAATTTTAAGCCATGACCACAGCAGCATGCTTGGTTGGGGATGGCTGTTTGAGGTGATACAGGTCGTGTATGACCCTGCAGTATTCCTCACTGACAGTGAGTACTTTGACAAACACAAGCAGCGCATTGATGCACAAGCTGCAGTGGAAAAGCCAGCACTGCGTCTTGTTGCTGCCTCTGGAGCTGATGAGGAGAGTGAGCTGAGTGTTACTTGGGAACAAGCAGAAGACCTGCACTGCATCTGTGAGCCTATCCGGTGCTGTGATGGGCAAATGATTTCAGACCACTTGGTAGGTTTTAAGGGGATCTGCAGGCCGGTTGGTATGAGGCAGGGCTACAAAGAGGCGGTACATTTAAGTGCAAGAGCAGCTGTGGGGTTCCTGCCAAAGACTTTACTAGCCAAGCGCTCAACTTTTCCCGGCAGCTATACCATCTTTCCAGGATCTCCAGCAACGTGCCTTAGCAGGTAGATGTGCCAAACTACCAGGTCCACGCAATTTGCTAGGTCTAACTACCACGCAGCTATGCATTGAGCTGGATCAGTGGGGCCTGCAAATCGATTTTTGCTGGTGAAGAGAAGAGCTGTTTCGCCACCTTCGAAATGAACTTCAAGGGACATCACGTGTGCCAGTTCTTCTGACAAGACAGCCGGCAAGGAATGTGCATGACTTGGCTCTTAAGCAGTACCAAGTGCTTCCCTGCAAGCCTTTGCATGACTTGAAGGGGCACATCTGTCATGTGCTGACAGAAATTCAGGCACACATGACCAAGGAATATGTGCAGCAGTTCAAGGACCTCATAACATGCAGTGTGGATCCACATAAAAGCAGGGGCTGCAACCGGTGCTATGCAGTTATTCTGGCAGCAGTCCTCCTTGACGAAGTCAGTGCCCCTGGACGCATTTGCTGGCTTGTACATCTGCTCGCAGGAATCAGCAGCATCCTCTACCTACCAGAGGGGAAGAGGGCACCCAAGCTTGTTTTGCACTTGCATCTGTGCCTCTGGTGACACTATACTCTTCTGCAAGAGGTGTGCAAGTCACCAGCCATGAGTCTAGAAAAGCTGTATGGTGGATACTTCCACAACCTTTTGCATTCACCTCACCAACTTATGTTGGTCAGTTTAAGGCCATGCAACACAGAAGCTCTAGAGCGCCTCCAGGGAACAGCTAGGGCCATCAGTGAAGCCACTTCTAGCAGACAACCCCAAGAAGTCACCAAAAATCTTGTGCTACGACTGCAGGCAGAGGGAGAGAAGAGCAACAAGCTGGTCACAAAAGAGGAGACTGTGATTGGCCAAGCCATGAAAAAGTTGCCAAAACTGAGATGCATGCAAGTTTCACTGGCAAGCCTTGCTACACCTGCAACCAAACAAAATTTTATGGCACTGCAGCACCAGCTGGCCCCATTTCTTCTTAGAGGGCCTGGTGTATGGGGGCATGAGGAGGATGAAATAATTGTTTTTCACGATGGTGACGACAATTCAGACCACCACCAACAAGGTCAAAGGTTACATAACATCAGATCATCTTCCTTGAAGGCAGTCAATACAGAGCAACTTGAATCATGGAGACAAATCAAGGAGAAACATGTCCCTCTGCCATTATCTGATCAGGAAGCAGGTAGCAAAGCCCACCAAGCTGGTGAAAGTAAACAGGAAGACGGTGGCAGTGATCAGCAAGACTGCAATGATCAGCCTGGTAGCAATGGTCAGCAAGGCGACAATGATGAGCATGGCGACAACGATCAGCAAGGCAGTGATGATCAGCAAGGCAGCAATGATCTGCATGGCGACAACGATCAGCATGGCAACAATGATCAGCAAGGCAGCAATGATCAGCAAGGCAACAACGATCAGCAAGGCAGCAATGATCAGCAAGGCAGCAATGACCAGCAAGGCAGCAATGACATTGGTATTGAGGACATTTTTGATTTTGAATACGACCTGGCTGCTACAGATGAAAATTTCCAGCCACCACAGGCAGTTAATTGGGTAGTGCCCCTCAGGCAAAGGATCAGCAAGATGACAGGCAAGAATATGGCTCACCAACATCCAAGGTTGCTAAACTTCTGGTAAAGGCCCTTGGCTACACTGATAAAGTTAGAGCCTTTGAGAGTGTACATATTCAAGCAAAAACAGCCATCAGAAATGGGGACCAGCAAAAGAAATGATGACTTGAGCAAGAATACAGAACAGCTGTGGATGACATTGCGAAAGACCTGCGTGAGGCAATCTACAGTCTAAGGAAGACCATATGAACGGGTGAATCTGATGGCAAGGATGTCACTGAGCAATGCAAGAAGTATTCATACTGCAAGGAGCTCATGAAGTACTTTGGAAAGTCATATTGAGAAAGTCAACTGTGCATGGTCGAAATTTTTCCCCACAATTTCTGTCAAACTTGTTCAGAGGTACTCAAAACATTTTTTTATCAAAATCTATCATGCTTCCATGCTTCATATTCTTCATATAAACTTTATTTCTCATTGTTCCAAATGTTTTCCATATCCAACACTGCCCTGCAAACTCAGCTAAGTTCAAAACATAGTAGAACAAACCTACACCTTCAAGTGGCTTTCGCTTGATCCTCTTCTTGGTCTTTTAGAACCACTCTGTATATGTCTAATATTAGTAATTTCCCCCCTTGGTTTGCTGAGATGTACCCAAACGTTATTCAGAGCAATTTCAACTGTTCAAAGTGGACATAGACAACACTAGAGAGTGAGAGTCCTGTGAGAAACCAACAGCGAGAGAGCTGAAGAAAGATAGAGAGAGAGAGAGAAAGAGACAGAGAGAGAGAGAGATAGAGACAGAGAGAGAGAGAGAGAGAAAAGAGAGAGGGAGAGAGAGAAGAGAGAGGGAGAGAGAGAGAGAAAGAGAGATACTCACCGTTGAATGGGACGAGCGGCTTCCGGAAGGCCCAGGAACGGATTGAAGGCCGAATAGATTGTTCGCAACTCTCAGCTGCAGCGACACGGCTCGAAAAAGATTCATCATTGATGGGACAGATGATTTATGACTGCAGCTCCAACTAGCACACTTCCTGTCATGATCTGCTGGACTGTTTCTTCTTGTTGTAGCTTTGGCATATCCAACCCTTGACACATTCGTTGTAAGAAGTCAATAAGACCCAACATGCTGAGAATGCTGGGTGCCTGCCTGCTGTAGTACTTTCTGTGTAAAACGTTTCTTACAGATAGAGCCTCAGACCTTAGGACAACCAGGCTGGTGTATAAAGCTCTGCAGAGTCACTAGCTGCTTTTAGGTCCTGTACTCAAAATCTTCTTCACTCCAAAGAATTGACGAGGGTCATGCATCATATGCGTGGCTTCGTCATATGCATTGGAGTCCTCGCTTGCCAGCTACGTATACTGTACTAGTAGACCTGCACTATGTGCATGCATATGGTGAAGCCGTCGACGTGTACATGTGGCCATGGCCCGACTTGTGCCTAGTTACCAGGACAACATATTTACCGGTGACTTTTCTCACACCCAATCATTATTCCAATTGCCAAATGGCCACTACATGCCTTAACCAGCCAGAGTCTGATGAACAACATTATCCATGAAGTCATCTGTTAAAAAGTCCCTCCACAGATCAAAGGCTGAAGTAGAGGCAAGAGCAGGAAATTGCTCCAAAATATCTATGCCTGGAGGCTCTTGCTCCAAGGGGGAATCAAAAGCTGCTGCTTTCTTCCATGAACTCTTATTTGATCTAGATCTCTTGGCTTGAGGGGCTGGGTCCTCCTCATTTTTGCTTCCATCATCACCATCACCAGAATTGTTTTCCATTTCAAATTCACAAGCTGCTTTGAAAGGATCATTGTTGTCCAAATTTTCAGAAACATAATCAGTGTCACTCTCAGCATCTCAGTCATCACCACTATTAGGAGGTAAAACAGGGATAGTATCAGCATTGGAATGCTCCACTGCCTCAAGATATGTAATTATCCTAGCAGATCGATAAGGATGTCCATAACATTAATGATCCAGCTACAATCACAAACAGGATATTTCCTGCCCAGTAGACTAACCTCAGAGAGTAGAGCCACAGAGTAGAGTCAGAAAAATTGACTCAGCTCGGCTATGCAACAGAATTGAGTCTCAAGTGCATTTATCAATATCACTAAAGGAATGATATTGTGGGTGTGCCTTGAATGAACCTCATGGATTTGGATATTTTAACAAACTATCCCGGTACCTCTCAAAGTTGGATATAATGGCGAGAATTTCAATCCAGGGTTGTCCTAAAGATTCAGGTGATAAGGCATGCACTAAAGTATCAACTTAGGCATATTTTGTTACTACCAAATATCTCCATAGCAACCAAACATAAATCTGGATATGTTAACCCTTTTCAACCCATTTACTGTCAATATGAAACCTTCCAGTACTCCACTACTCCAGGAAATTACCTATAATACAGTGTGAGGAGACAAATTGGCAATGTTCTGTTCTGAACCTGCCGACATTCCCATATGGGAACATCTTTCTTTGAACTTTCTTGAAACATCAAAACAATTAGTGGATGCCAAAGTTCTTATGCTGGAGGCAAAGGGAAACCTCTTGTGAACATTTCCCAAGTATTACAGCCCAATGAAATATTGTCATTACTCTAATAAAAATGTCTCTAGTTTCCATGGTGCAATCACAAAAAAATTACCATAAATGGCAAGTCAGCAGGAATAATATGAAATGACTTGGGGAGGTGTTGGCCCACTAATTGTTAGCGTAAACCCCCTTGAACTTGGATATACCCCTAAATTGCATAAAGAATTAATTATAAGAGCAGCATGAGCCTTAGAAGTTGATGTTCCCATATGAGAGCGTTGGCTTAAAAAAGGTTAAAGCTGTGGCTTTTGATCAAATGGCAGCTTCATGCCAGGCTCCATGCAGCATAGCATGCACCTCCACAGAGCACTGTGCACCATATAGGACACCGTGCGTGTACAGTTTGCGGCGCCTCGTGCATGCATGCTACTCCTGTGTTGGTGAGTGCATTGCACAATAGCCCTGTCTGGTAGCATCAGAAGTAAGGATTTAAGTATAGATTTCTCATACAGTTTGGCTGAAGCTCACTCAGCTGTAGCCATTACAATTATAGGATGCTGACAGCTGTAGAGATAAATGTGACTTTGATAAGGAAACCTATTTCACATAACAATTCAGTCAGTGAACACAATAATGGAGGAAGTTGATTCAGAGTAAAGTCATGTCAAGACCACACAAGAATATACACAATTTGTGAATGACTGAAAATTTTGCTTTTGAGGAAGCTTAAGTGCAGGAACTACCACCTAAGACTATAATCACAGTAAATTTATTCCTGGCCCAAATTACCAAGATTCTCAAAAAAATTCTCCCACATTTCCTATTTTGAGTATTAAGAACAAACTTCACATAAAGCTTAGACATGGTGGTTACAATGAGGTTACAAATTCTGTTTTGTGAAATATCCTCTCTGCTCTTTCATGATAGCAGAAAAATCTCAGAATGCGCAAAACTACTCTCACCTTCCCTCAAACAAAAAAGGCAGTATTTCATGAAGGCAACATTAATCCCAAAATTGGACTAAATTAGAGCAATGTTGCAGCAAAGGGTAAATTTTAACAGTTACACTTCATGCCTACATGTTTCAGAGATCAAATTTCATTAATATAATGAAGACCATAAGGTCAACATCTCAAGACTTGCAACACCTTTGAATGTCAGGAAGTCCTCTTGTTTCCAACCTAATCTCAGGCTAATTAAGTGTCTTCAACATAAAGTGGAAAGGCCCAAAAATCTTTCAAAATAAAAGTCTAGAGCAAAGTCCTCTAACTGTGGTGCATACTAGGCTGTCCCACATAATAGTGGCACTAACTTCAGCAGTAAATACCATTTTCAAAATAAGCATGATCACTTCAAAAAGCATGTCCCAATTAATAAACACCATATTCACAAAAATCAAAAGAATCTTTCCCAAACAATTATGTACTGGATATTTAATTTCAAGATTATGTGTTTAACCCAGGGTTAGGGTTAGGGTTAGGGTTAGGGTTAGGGTTAGGGTTAGGGTTAGGG
>JAOWAW010151726.1:0-10103 GCA_028565695.1 Nicola tetela | reverse complement strand
GCTACCAAAAAATGTTCTGCTCAAATTCTGAGCTAGAACAAGTATAACCGCAATTTTGATGGTGAAAAAACTTCAGGCGATATGCGCAGCGAAAAGTTAATTAATAAGATAGCACTTGACAGGTGTCAAAACTGCAACAAAGTGCAACACGTGCAACATGTACAAGTTTGAAGAAGAAACCAGCCTGCACACAACTGTCACAAAAAAATAATGGCGCCTGCTGGGCCGCGTCAATGCCTAACAACCATTTTAAGAAGGCTCAAAACTACAACAGCAAAATTTACGAAAAATGCCTCAAAACAGTAATAATAATAATAATAAACAATAATAAAAGCAATGAAAAATAATAATAACAAAGACAAGAAGAAAAACCAAGCTCTAAACACTTATGGGAGGACACCCAGTTTCAGGGAAGCAACGCTGTCCTTGACGCTGTGCTAAAGAAGAACAAGTCAGGCGGGCATGCAAAAACTGTACAACACAAGGATGCCATCAGCGACGCTGACAAGGTTGTTTGTCGGAATGTTTCAGAGATGTTCTTGCAAGCCAAGACACGCTCAAGTTACAATCATTCTGTTGGTAGAATTTAGCGCGACACCTTGGTCTGCGGGGCACAGGATTGTTCGTGAAATTGAAAATGGATTACATACTGTTTCACACCAAAGAAGACGGTTCGGAATATGCCACACTGAAAGGGGACTACTTGACGAAGAATACCCTCAGCAGACTTCGACGATGAGAATTTTCCACCTGTGGCCACGTCCAAGAACCAACGCAGGTGAAGGCCCTACGTAAGTTGCTCGCTATGTTGAATCCTGGTCATAATCGCTTGTTTCAGCGTGTTTTGTACAGTTTATGACCCCTTGAAGGGCCGTGGTTTGCCAATGTGCCTCTAGGCCATAATAGCCTTTCAGAAATGATGCCAAAGCTGTCGTGTTGGGCACAGCTTTCAAAGAGGTATACCAATCATTGCGTGAGAGCAACGGTGGTGACGGACCTGATGCACGTAGGCTTCTCTGTGCACGAAGTATGCGCTGTGACGGGACACAAGAGCGCGCAAAGTTTGCAGTCCTACAATAGACTGGACCGAGAAGGGTGCGACAGACCGGATGCAATGGCCCAGGCGTTAGACAGTTGCTGAATATCTCAGTTTATCTTCTCAATAATGTTTGTGTTTTGGGTTCAGTTTCTACTCTCAGTGATACTGGTTTTCTGATGAAGTTTTTTAAAGAGGTTTTTAAATATTTAAAAACCCCTTGAGGGAGGAGTGATGACTACCTGTAACACCAGCGGTGCAGGATCAGCAAGGGTTTGGGTCACCCTCCAACTGACTGAACAATTCTTGAGACACGATCCTGGACCCCACGTTGGATGTGAGGCAAACAGTTTATAATAGGTAGCGAAATTAGCCCAAACCGCAACTGCAGCTTGCAGATCGACAACACCCCCTTCCGAATCCAGATCATCATCAACAGTGCTGCTGGTTTTCTGGTTCCAGATTGCGAACTTCCTATAGAGCTCTTTCCCCTTTTTCCTCATTTAATCGACTTTATTGTTCACCTCTTGTTCGCTAAATTGCAGAGAAGAGCCCTGTTCATTCGCCATGTATTTGTCCAGCTTCGCTGTCATCCAGGCCACCTTCGCAACACATGTCATCATCTGCTTGTCCATGTTGAGCAACACTTTTCGCCACAGCTCCAAAAACTTCTTTTCGGAATCGTCATTAAACACGTCGCAACCTGTGATGGTAGTTCACCGAACTGAGAAGGGGAATAACCAATCTGACAAGCACACAGCTATCTATAGAAAAGCAGTTGAAAAGGAAACCACCAAATAGGCTTAAGCTCAAGAACACTGAAAGCAATGTGGCCGAAACAATGTTTCACAGCCAGCTGTGAGACCCCGAGCCACAGCCAAGTGTGGCTCAAATTTCTGTGCCGCTTTTCTGTCTCTATAGCAACCAGCTGAGAAACGTGATCTTGGCCATAGTGCGAAGAGCCTATTACCCACAAAAGACTTTGATCAGCTTTGCTGGAGTCAAGGAGTGTTTCCACATGCTTTGTGTCATCAGCTGAATTACCAGAATAGGGACCATTGGGCATCTCTGTGGGTTGGGCAGCAGTTGCAACCTTACTCTCATTTTGTTGGCATGCTGGGATGAATGGCTGAAAAAAGTCATTTGAATCTGGGTGCAGCTGTGACCATTGTTGGGTCCTTTTTTTCCATTTTCACTTGGTCCAATTTTGACAACTGCAACTTCACCTTTGCTGCATGGATATGAAAACGCAAGTTGTCTGCTGATGGATAATATGTTCTGTCAAGCCTGCTGAGTTGAACATTACATTTCCCTAGTAATTCCTCCTCCACAGAGCTGGTCACTAATTGCATCACATGATGAGTAGCAGTAATATTCATGGCCACCAGTTCTTGGATTTTTCGAATCACTCCTGAATGAACACAGTGCCCTAGAACAGCTATTTCGTCTAAAGTGTGGTTTGAGTGAGCTTCTTTTGTGGGGAGCAACACATAAAACCGATCCTCATGTTTGACTGAGCTGGGGCTGTTGAGCTTTTCCTGCTTTTTGGCAAGGTAAACCTGTTTGCCTTTTTGAGGCCTTTCACTTGTCATGGCAGATGTTCCTGCAATGAATGTGATGGAAATCTTCCCACACTGAGGATGGTTATTGATGCTCTGCAGCCAAACTTCTGTGTGGTTTGCAACTGCACATGCTTCTTTCTCTTCACTGCAAAAAAAGGCATAGGAAAACAGAATTAACTACCAATTAGTCTTACTTAGTCACAAAAAAAAACGGGGGATTCTCAACACCCGGAAGCCTATACAAGGTACGCATTTGCTATCAGCTTTAGCATTGCAGGATAGGTTTGATGTGAGCTAATCAATTTGTCATGCTGTTGTCCGAGTCTGGAGAGCTCTTTGTATGGCTGTGGGTGTTATTTGCGCTTGGCCCAGGATACAGCACTGGCTTCAAGAAGTGATCAGTGGTTTTCAACAGCTCTGTGGTTTGTCAGGGATTATTGGCGCTGTGGATGGATGCCACATTCGTATTCACCCCCAACAGGTGATGAGCAATAGCTCTTACTGGAATTGACATCACGAAAGAAAATGGCGTCTAGTAGTTGTGGGACAATCTGCTGGTGCAACAGCTCATCAGGGTTCACACAGAGGCAGCAAATCAAAATTCCAAACTTTTTCCAAACCAATTTTCATACCATGTCTTACACCGAAACAGTGCATTTCAGAACACTGATAGCTTTAGAACAGTTGAACAATATCCTCCCCCTTCCCCCATCATCCTGATACTTGATTTACAGATGAAAAATCAGTAATGTGTGTTGTTGTAACTTGAATCACATTTCACTGTACAGAGAGCACATTGTTCAATTGTAAAGTAACAAATAGACAATACAAATCCTGCATAAGGCAGCCTGCCTGAGCAGAAGGAGAAGTACAAAATTCAGTCAGGCAGCTGTGCACTGCTGAACCACTCAGCTAGCACTCTTCAATTCCACTTCCCTCAAAGCAATCAGCTTCTGAAGATTAGCCAGCTCGACTCCCTCCTCTTTGCTTGCCTTGCACATTGCAGTAGACTTAACAATGAGGCCAGCCATGCCACCACTACTCTCAGCCTCAACAGCCAGGCCATCTGCTGATTTCGTCAGCA
This sequence comes from Nicola tetela, assembly GCA_028565695.1. Taxonomy (NCBI): domain Eukaryota; kingdom Metazoa; phylum Porifera; class Calcarea; order Clathrinida; family Clathrinidae; genus Nicola; species Nicola tetela. The sequence continues at coordinate 6,421 of JAOWAW010151726.1, read as the reverse complement.
CATCTTCATCAGAAGAAAACCTTGTTCTTTTTCTCTTCAGGTCTTCCAGTTCAGCCTCCACAGCATGCTTGCGCTTTTGTCAGTTTTCCTGGCTCACTTAAGTAAGAAATGATCAGGCACGCACAGCTTCAGCAACTTCTACATGCTTGATACAGTCTCCAATTTGGCTGGCTGAACAAAGCACTCAAGCAGCTCCAACATCACAGTGAACAAATTTCGAGAGAGGAATGGGAGCATTGGCGAATCAGTCTGGTATTTCCTCAGGAATGCCTCCACCTTCCTCGCAATGAAGACAAAACACATGCAGAGAGAATCAACAGTCAGGGGGTCATCGCAAGCTTTTACCAGGCTATCATAAGACGCACAGGTTGGCTTATTCAGCTTCCCAGTCCGCACACTTTCTATGAACTTGCACAGAGCTGGCCAGATATCTGCGACTCTTGCATTTTCTATCCAACAGTGAGCACAGAAGTGCTTTGGGTTAGTGGATGAATCCATCACTTTGGTGAAGTCCTCGCATCTCACAGGCCCATCCTTAATTAAAGAGCCAATAAATGGATGTTAGAGCCTTCTCAATATTCCACTTCGCTGCCACAATCCCTGCATGGAACGCATTGTGCAAGATGTGGAGTCTGCATGATCCAATGTCCAGCAGGGAATGGCCAGCGTCATCTTCCACTTCACAGGAGCAGTTCAAATGTGCACCAATCTACATTGGGCCCATCCATGGAAAGCTGCAAAATCCCTCACTTTCCAAGGGCATCACAGTAGGCACCAAGCTTCTCGTGAGGGATGTCCACATATGCATGGCCAACAAACTCCAACGAAAAGTATCACATCCACATTTGTCCAGCATCCCAGATTCAGACATGAATGTCCACCTGCTTCAGCTGAAGTTCTGTGTTCATACTCTCGTTGAACAAAACCACGTAGTCTCCCCTGTGCTTCACATTCACCATTATAAGCTTACTAAAGTGCAGAGCAAGTCCAAAAGTGCAGAGATACAAGCACTTTTGTTCTCCACACGCAAATTTGCTAGTAATGGTACTGTCCAGGAACCTCTGAGTCCACAGGTGTGTGACACATTTGCCACACTTGTAAGAGTAGTTCTTATCAAATACATTCAGTGCCCAGAGAACTTCCGCAGACAGGACAGCCTCCAAAGACACAAATGAGTCCATTGTTGATGACGACGATGGCACAGATAATGGCTGAGCTGATGGATGAGCAGTAGACACAGCAGTATGGTCAGGGGATGATTGATGAACTGTGAGAGCAATGACCTCAAACAAGAAGCGGCTATATCTTTGTGCTTTTTCCCGTTCATGTGACTCACCAACGCATTCTGCCCCATGTTTGAAATGTTGAACTCCTTTGAACAAATTTTGCAATACAGTAAAACCTGTCTTAAGTGACCGCCCCATGGTGCAAGCAAAAACAGTCTTTATAGACAGGAAGTCTTTCTACACAGGCTCCATACATTTGCAGCACACCAGCCCACATGTACACATTCATAATATTATACTCAAATCGACACTCTTTGAGAATAAAATAATACAGTATTATAATAATGAATACAATAGCATTTCATTGCAATCAGCATCATCTACTTCTTCTGTAGCCAGTTGTCAAGGCTTCCTTGTTTTAGTTGAGCTTTACGGACAAGTTCAGCATGGGAAACAATGTCAGTTGTGTGTGTAACAAGGTCTAGGACATCTGATATGCCATGCTGCAGTGCAAACTTTTTCAAGCTGCTTAGATGGTTAAGGGCTTCTTCACCAGTGACAAGTTTTTCAACTGCACCTTCCTCCTCTTCTGGTCCATCGTTATCATTTTGCTGTGCTGGCTCCTCTCCTTGTGCAGCTCGGGAAATTCCTTGTTCCCAGTCATTGCATAGTGTTTCCGCAGTGCTGAGGTTGTCATCAAACGCTACAAACTCCTTGAAAGAGACACCACCAAGCACAGTGTTGACACCAGGTAGAGCAGTCTCCTCATTGGCCTCACCAGCAGCTTCTGTGACTTCAGTGACTTTGAAGCCGCAATGTGCAAAGCACTTCACCATTATACCGAAACTTTTCCTTCAGCACCAGCATACAATTTTTTGGGGATTGACATTTTGGCCAGGATTGCCCTGGCCTTCTTGAGATCAAACGAACAGGAAAACGAAGACAGGCTAATGTATAGGCAGTTACAACCTACAACAATGTACAACAAGTGAGTAACAGGTTGTAGTTACAACTTACAGGCTGTAATTACAACCTACAACAAGTGATGTAGTAAAGAAGCTACAGTGGGGGTACCAAAACCAAAGGTAGGCAAGTGAATAGATGGGAAGAGGAACAAAAAAGAAAGGACGTGCGTGGGAAAAGGAGGAGGAAACGAACTCAGAAATGGCTGAACCACATCGGGTCGATCTCCATCCTACAATCTTTGTTCATTGTTTCTTCCGTTGCCCTAATCCACAGTGCTTCTTTCACGCATCTGTTGGTAGTTCTTTTCTTGTGATTGATGATCTGCGGTCTGTCCCAATCTACATGGTGGTCTTTCAGTATCTCATGCTCCGCAACAGCAGACAAATCAACATAACCATTTCTTGCGTGCGTAGTGTGCTCAGCCAATCTTACTCTAGCCGTTCTTCCTGTTTCACTGATGTACGATTGGCGGCAGTCAAGGCAGTTTATCTTGTAGATGGTGCCAGTCTCGTCTTTTTGGTTGATTTGGTCTTTCAAATAGCGTTGAAGAGACCACTTCCACTGCTGAGGGCTCCCAACTACCCGAATGCTAAGTGGTTGAAGAACTCGCTGGATAGCTTGGTTGAGTCTTTTGACGAACGGGATTGAAACTGTTTTGGTTGGTTTGTTGTTTTCAACAATTCCAGGACTGGCTGGTCATTTTTGGTCTTTCTGTTGTAATCACGCAAGTTGTTTTTCGATGAATGATGCAGGGTAGTAGTTTGACAATCCTGGCTGAAACGTTGTCAATCCCCAAAAAAATTATGTGCTGGTGCTGAAGGAGAAGTTTCAGTATTATGTCTTCCCAGCAAGAACAGATAGCTTCACTTCACTATTGTTTCAGATACCTCCTTCCACACTGCTTTGGTCTGCATGATGACATCCAATAACAAAATCTGCTTGGCAAGGGCTGATGCACATTCTGCCTCATCCATCCTGCTGAGATGATGCAGAAGCATTCTCTTCCAGTACCTCAGCTTCATGCCCTGGGTGATCCCAGCACCCATTGGCTGGAGTCATGAGGTTGTATTTGGTGGCAAGAACACAACCTTCACGTGCTCCAGCTGGGTACACTGGGCAGTTGTCCACAAACAGAACTTTCCGCTGCTGCACCTGGAACCAATGGTCTAGATCAACTAGCCAATTCTGGAAGAGCTCTGAAGTCATCCATGCCTTCTTGTTGTTTTGGTAATGAACGCCCAGAGCACCTATGTTGACTTCTCGGAAGCATCTGGGGTTGGCTGATTTTCCAATAATGAGACGAGGAAGCTTCTCACCTGTGGCACTGGCACACAACAAGACTGTGATCCTCTCTTTGGAGTTCTTTCCTCCCGTGCACTTATCACCACTCGTCGCCAAACTGTGGTTCAGCAGCGTTCAGAAGAACAAGCCGGTCTCGTTTAACTGGAAATTTAAAGTAGACACATCAAGCTTTTTGAGTGATTGATCGTCTTTTTGTGTGATCTAAAAGCTGCAAACAGTCTGTTCAAAGCTTCTGTCCCTGACATTGGGTGCTCTGTCCCTGACGCTGGGAACAATGGAGATTTCAGTGCACCACAGTATTTACCTTCTTTGCCATGGAGAAGAGCTGTCCAGTGGCCTTTCTGGCGGTAGGTTTGTCGTTCCTGGCAACAAGACATTTCCTGCTGTTCGTGTTTGGCCAGGTCTAAAGGTTGTCAGGACAGTTTGTGTGTGTGACAAGCTCCTTGAAGTAAGCTGTGCAGTGCATGAAGACCCTGACGGCCCTGTATATTCTTGTTGATGTAGTATCGATAATCTTTCTCTTCTGGATCCCGTCAATGACGACAGTAATATTCAAGCTGTGCAGTACATTGGCTTGACAATGACCACTGTTGTAAACCAGTTGCTTCAGCAGCTTGTCCACAACTGTTATGGAGTTCTGGAGAAGATTCCACAAGTCAAATGACCACATTTTTTTGGCCTCAGAACGGCAAATATTTCTTCCATGTTGGATGTCACTACCTTTTCCGATGCAGACACGAGTAAATATAGGTGTTCTTGTGAGGAAGAGGCAGGGAACAGAAGTGAGTGATGTGGAATCGGCCGCAAGAGATAGACACTCCACGATTCTGGAGAACAGAAAGGTGCGCTGGAATGGCGTTGCAGCAGTGGGCAATGCTTGCTTCTCGGGAAATTCGGACTGGAGGCTGACATGAGATGATGCTCTTCTGGATTTGCAAGATGGATTCAAAGCTATCTGAGAAGTGCTAAGCAAGTCTGGACTAGAGCTGTCAATTCCGAGAATTTTGCCCCCCCTTCCCCACCCAATTATAAACCTTACGAAAGCTATGATTATTTCCATCAACAATTATATAGCTCAATCAACATACTTCCATATCAGTCAATGAGCAATGACTGTGGAGCTTTTGTGTGAACAGTAAGAATTTATTTGTATGATTTGGTACTGTGCAGAAGTTGGGTGTGCAAGGGCATATGGTTTGGTGTGCACTTGCAGTTGTAGGTTTCGCGAAACTACCATTATCCTTAAAGTCACACAACCATGGAAATCGGATCATTCATGGAAGCACTGTGCTCTAAGTTTCCCAACATCTACTGCAGGCATGTTATGGGCTGCTCCATGTTGTTGAGGATCGACAAAAATAGCATGAAATCATAACATGGTGAATCACAATTGTCAGGGAAGTACAAGGCCTAGCTTGGAGAAGCTTTTGCGTTCTGGTAATACTCTTGTGGCGCAGACAGACAGTCCTATATGGACGCAGTATGGCCAGAGAGGGTAAAACCATTCCACAAAAGAGCCTCAAGATACATACCCTTCTCTTTTTCATTTCCACTATCTGGCAGGCTTACCATGACTAGTTAGCCCTATCTGTGTATGAATGCCGTTATTTTTGGAATTTGGATGTACGCTTTGCCAACTGACATAAGTAATGAATCATTCAATCACTTGAAACATTAACGTGTCTAGGCATGGTATCAACTGTTGGAAAGTAGTAATTTCCCTGCAGGCAGGAGATATTGCAACTTGCAGATCAATATCTATCCAACACACCAGCAGCTATTAGTAGAGAAACTTTGAAGCTATGATAAATGAGCTGCAATCAGACTCATGAAGTGGATTTTTGTTTTTACAGTACACTGTTTGCTGTCTCTGTCATTGCCAAATGGAATTTTCTGAGGTAAAGGAGAAAGACATCTCAATGCTTTCAATGACATGTCAACTCCAAGGATAAAATGTTTATGTTCTCTCTTTATTTTTCTGCTGCTGGAGGACCTCCTTCATGGGAAAGACAAGTGGTTGGGAAATCTACAGCATGAGGAGGCATGAAGGCTACATTACTACAACAGCGATGCAGGGGGCAGCTCAAACTAGTTGGCAACAGGCCATTCTTGAAAAAAAAAGTTCTAGGGACTTCATATTTGCCCAGTGTACCTTGGCCTTTGTCGTCAATAGGTGTTTTCTGTGCGCCCACATTTTCACAAGAGCATGGGCACACTTTCTCTGTGACTGAAGACTTCTGCTTCACAAACACAATGCCTTTGTCTCACAGCAAAATCGACCACGAATGCATGCAAGAGAAGCCAACACGACTGGCCTTTCAGTGTATGATCTCACCCGCCGGTGTTCTATCTGAGCAGTTTCATCCATCACGTACGCTACTTGGCAGAAGGTCCGCAGCCAACAGTTCAACACCAAATAAGCGCTGACATTTAGACAAGGCAGAAAGAGAAGTGAGCGTGACTTGTTTCAAACTTACCAGCATGACTCAGAGCCATTGCGGCAGTGTGGCTTTGATCACCATATTCAGTTTCTATAGAGATGGATATGCAAGGCAATTTTTCTGGGATAGTGTACATTCTAGTTACTGTTGCTATGCACAAGCCACCTTAAAAAGCTAGCAATTACTTGATTGAACATTTCCGACTTGATGTCATTCCAAGTGCGTGTAGATGTTTTCTTTCTGGTGCCTCACTTGTAGTACCTGGAACTTCATGATCGCCGTTGCATTGCCTGAAACAAAATCCTTAGTTTTGTTTTTGCTTCCAGTTGAGATATTCATAAGCTTGCATTGGCTATCACGTACTACCTGATATAAAGGTAAGAAGAAGAAGAAAAAGATGATGACGACCATGAAGAAGAAGAAAAAGAAGAAGAAGAAGAAGAAGAAGAAGAAGAAGAAGAAGAAGAAGAAGAAGAAGAAGAAGAA
>JAOWAW010151715.1:0-10103 GCA_028565695.1 Nicola tetela | reverse complement strand
AGAGAGAGAGAGAGAGAGAGAGAGAGAGAGAGAGAGAGAGAGAGAGAGTATAGTCTTAGCTTGCAGAAGAGTAGCTCCGGACGACAGGCAGAGTTCAACAGGTAAAGAAGACATGGGTGATGGTGACTCAGAAGAAACCGGTAGTGGCGTATAGTTTAGTATATAGGCTGGAGGTTTCCATTCCAGCCGTGCACGTGTGTGTTAAGTCTGAAAACGCCAGCACGTTCATGGTAAGGTGTGAGTGGAATGCTCGGACCACACTGTTACAGGACGCTAGTGCTAGTAGTCTTCGTTGCTAGAGCTCTACACAGGGGTGTCCCCCCCCCCAAGCTGCGTCTGCAGGAGGAACACCGCACCGGCTTGTGGCAGCGTTGTGTCGCCCATGGCCAGTACAGATTCACTGAAGTAGCCGAGAAGTATTACGTGTTACACCGTCTGTTGTAATGTTCAACTGGTCTCTAACTTGCGGCGTCTGGGTTATGGAGATCAAGCACCGCTCTTTTAATTTCTTGGGCCAGCGTTCCAGATCCCTAGAAGGAACCAGTGGCTAACGAAATGTCTTACTTCTGCCTAATATTTAAAGTTCTTATTGTTATTTCGCAAGCAGGACCGTGAATGTTCCACCCGCAAAATTCTTTAGCCAGACAACAACGATTGCAGTTTTGCGCACGACTGACCAGCATCCCTTACTAAGTGGTAAACGTGACTTCACGGTTTGTTTTCAGCGCCGTAGAGCTAACAGATCTAGTTGTTGTTGTGTCTGGCTCAAGACTGCCATAATATATACATGTATATATGGGAATGCGCAAACTGGCAATGTTGAGGTGGAAGTAGCCAACATGCAGCCGAGCGCCTTCGCAAATAACTACAGTATTTAGAAGCTGGCTGCCTTAGCATTATCATCTGAATGAAGCAACGGTCATTGATTGATATTGCGTTAATTTCTTTCTGCTTTTTGTTCCTGCTAACTTCATGTTCGGGTATTTCCGGATGCAACATCATATCAAGATCGCCTGCGATCGGCCGGACCCGTTCCTCACTGTAAAACGACTTAAATATATTCGTACACGCGCAATCATGTACATGTAGTTTGAACAGAGCAAGAGCTTCGTCCTGACAGGACTACTAGTCGCGGATGAGCAAGACAATATACACCAAACAGCTGCTATGCTGATTTATGACAAGATAAAATTTAATAGTTTTTTCTCTTTCTACAATTGCTTAGAATATTGTGGGCACTGGAACCGGCAACTGGCCAGTCTGAGAATGGCTGGCAAACGGTCGCTAACGGCCGTTCCCGGTTACGGCATAGCTAGCTACGTAACGCACGAGGTGCTACTCTACATTGGCAAACTGCCGCCTTGGTAGCTCGTACGCTGTGACAGGCGCACGCGCGCGGGTTGCAAACTTGAAGGTTGGACTGAAAGTCACAATTTCTTAATCGTTGTAACAACTGCCGATGTGAATAATTTACAACACGCTGACACGCTGGCGTGAATAATTTACAACACGACCCTTAGAGAGCTCTTCTGGATTCGCATTTTCATCGTTTCAGTGTAATCTTCACTGTGAGGGCACAGGCCAGAACTTGACACCGTTCAGGAATATTACTTTGTCTACCTAGCCATTGCTCGCCTTTCGCCGTCAAATTTCTTCCTAGAATGAGCGGTTTTATTGTCATTTCCAAATGTGACATCAATCACGCACACATTATCCATTTACAATTAGATGTGCATCAATGAGGTAGTTCGCCCGATTTGTCGTTACTGCTCAAGAGCGTCTTGAATGCTGCGTCAGCCACACTGATTCTCACACATACAGGACACGGAGAAAAAGACAATTTCAACTTAACTTCCAAGTGCTTCTTTCTCTCTCAGTTTAAACAGAATACGCTGCGCAAGTCTGCGCCAAACTTTTTGACTTACGTATTTTTTTTTTTGGAAAACCGTAACGTGTAAATAGCTCTTCATGTCACGTGTACATATGCATGTTTGTATTGCGGCCAACATAGTCGTCAAGGTAGCATAAAAAATTCGGAAAGTATTAACATCATAGCATGATCTTATTCTCTGTCGCGGCTGTGCCGTTGGAAACCTGTCAACGCACTCAATGCAAACATGCACACTGAAAATATTCACCATGAAAATTTGTCGATCGATTTCCAGATCACCCTTTTCAAAGTTCCTTATAGAAAATGCACAAGTTCGTCGACGTAGTGATGGTAGGGATCTTCTGCGAACAGGTTAGAGATTGTCATAAATTATAGTTGTATCTCTTTTTAATTACTGTAAATATTGTCATTCGAACTTAATCGTAGGCCAGTGTACCAACAAAGGCTGGCGTATAGCTCTGTCCCCCGAAGACGATAACTGCTTGAGGTTGAAGTACATCATAGCTGCAATGCTTTACAGGTCATGGTTAATGACTCAACGGCGCCGTGCTAGGTATACTTGGCTGACGTCAGAAAAGTTTCATACTACAGCAGCACGTCATGACATCAGACGCTGCTTGTGACGGCGCTGGCGTTCGTTTTCAGCGTAGCGTTGGTCGATGCACTTTCGCCCGAACCTGATCCCGAACTACTCGAGTTCTCACTGCCGGCTGACTTCCGTCTTTCACCGTCTGCCTCTTGGGCCTGCCGTGCTTCTCTTCTGGCCGAAAAAAACTGAAGTAGTGATTTACAGAGGCGGAGGTGCTGCCATAATGGCCAGGAACAGGCCCATGAGCAAAGGATCATATAGGAGACAAACCCAACCAGGAATGGGGTTAAGAAAAAGCCGACTTGGATACGAGGAAGAGGAGGGCACATCTCCGGTTGACAGCTACTTAGTACACAGGTGAGATGAGCTTTCGTCTTCTCCTTCCAATCGTCGCGGTTTACTCCGACGTAAACGCCGAGGATGATCAGTCCGATTATGTTGACAAGCAGAACTATTATGTAGAGGAAGAGCTGCGAGATGAGGCGATTGAAGGCGGAGTTCTTCGTGCCGCCTGCGCCCGCTAGCCGCTTTCGTCTAGACGGAGAAAATGACGAGGATGGTAGGACGCCCTCTGCGTCGCTGTCAAGTCTCATCCGACGTTGGCGTTCCGCTCGGCGATGTTTTGCGAGCTTGTAGAGGCCAACAGAAAGGAAGATAATTCCGATTGCGCAAAAGACAGCCAATGGCGCGATGACGGCTTCGAGGAAGAAGCCGTCGATCTTGGCCAAGCAGATGCCGTAGAGAGGTGATCCTTCGATTCCACGTCGAATTAGCACAGGCAAAACGATCATTAGTGATACAAGCACAGACCCGCCAAGGTAGACCGCATCCATGAAGTAGACGTTCTCTCGCCCGCGTCCTGTAAGGCTGTGACCGCTTGCCTTCCGAGAGCGTGCCGTGGCGCCAGGATTGTGCAAGGACCTGATCATTTCGTACCACGCATGCGTGAAGGAGACGAAGAGCACGCCGTTCATATTGATTCCGAAGTGAGCCAATGTTTCGGTTAGAACGCACCTCGCATTCGTGTTGGGCTCATCCAACCGACGGGTTCCTGTCGCATAGCCAACAAATAAACACACCACACACAAAAGCGATAATTAAACGTTGCACAACCTTTACATTACTATAAGTCTGGACAGCAAAAAGGGCAAGCCGAAAACTATAAGGAGTACGTGTATTCAAACCCAGATTTACTCTATGTAGATACTCGGAAATACTCAACATTCGACTGATGCACGTTGTTGTCTAGTAACTATGACTGAAATTCAGAGACAAGAGAGAACTTTGGTTTTTCTTGCAAATGGAAGCATTGTGGTGTTCTTATGTATCGAATGTTCTGAGACTACCACCCCTCGTCTCACTGGCAAAACCCAGCATGTTATAGGATAAACAAATACAAGAAATGACATTATATGTAGGGAATGTCGCACTTTTCAGCAAGATGTCCACATTCGTTATCGCGTATATCGTCCTACTAATTCCCACGCGCGCATGCGCAAAGAGGGCGGTAGGTCCATCAACAGATTTCGGGCTTTATCAAAGCCTGGCTGGTTGTTTCAATCTGGGTTCTTCACAGGCCACTCAACTGCCACGCAGTCATGTTTTCTTCTACGTAAATGGAGTATGACAACCGACAGCGGAGACTCTGCTCAGATTGCACTTTTTGATTTGAGCAAGGCGTATGACCGAGTGTCTTTTCCGGCCCTGGTCTTCAAACTGTCCCATGGTGGTTTCTCACCGCAACCTTCCGTTGGTGCTCAATCTTTTCTGTCAATGAGAAGGCAATTCGTACAAGTTCATGGACACCCATCTGAATGGAGCCTCACAAACTTCGGGAATCCCCCAATTAAGGGACTGTTCTTGAGCCAACCCTATTTTGTCTTATTTATAAACGGTCTTCCAAACCTGGGTGATGAATGATTGTTCGGTGTTCGCAGACGACACGACTGTATACAGTATCGGGAGGAATCAAAAAGCCACAGCGAAGAGTCTGCAGACCTTGCAGGAGTAGTTCCATGGGCGGCAACGTAGGGAATACTATTCAACACAGACAAGACTGAAATTCTATCCTTATGCGTAAACCAACGTGTGTGCAAGGACGAGGAAAATAACGAGCACAGCGTTCGCACGAATGATACAAAAGAACGGCCTTGCACAAGCTACCGACACCTTGAGGTGACAATCCATGACGTCCTAACTTGGAAATGTCACCTAAACGAAGTATTTTCATCAACTTCCCTCCACATCGGCATACTTCGTAGACTGCGAGAAAAGCTAAGCATAGCAACAGCTCGGAAAATCTATGTGGGCTTCATCCGGCCATAGCAGGAATATGCTAATGCAATATGGAGTAGTGGGAATACCTCACGATTGGACCGACTACAGGAAAAATTTTGCCGTCAGCATTCTATCAGCTTGCCGCCCCTTCAGCATCGCTTTCAGTTTCAGACAATGGTTTTATTCTACAAGATCTGTCATAGGATGTCTCCATCCTATTTGTCTGAGCTATTGCCGTCTTTCACCAAACCACCTAATACCGCCTACGGAAAAACATTTACCTTGTGCCGCAAGTCAAGAAGAAATTCTGTCTGTCAGTCACTTTATTCTCTGAGCAGCAATACAATTGAATGCCCTTCCTTCCGATATCCAGTGTTCACCATTCAAGACCAAACTACGGGCTCACCTTTCCTTATGAATCTTGTCCATTGAGCGATAGGTCAGTTTACAATAGCTCTTATAAAAGTTCTCTGTCTATTTTTCTTACTTTCGTCAACTCTACGTCAAGTGCTCTTCTCCAAAAAAAACATACAGGAGCTTGATAAGTGTTCTAAATACTTTTTCAGTAATTATGTCTAAACAAATACTGTTGAATTCCATTTCTAGTGCATGCAAAAACACCAATTTAATGATCATTTTATAAGTTTACTCTCTCTTGGTACTATCATTAGACACCGTGACCGACCTACCGTCAGCATGGCAGACGACGCTGGTGACGTCAGAAAATGCGACGGGGACAAACACACTGACGGTGAGCGCTGCTGTGAGGTTGAAATACAGCACTAACCTCCGAACAAGAACGCTGCCTAGAGTGGCACGGTTGAAGAAGAAAGCCAACGCTGCAACGACGGCAAACAGCTCAACGCCTAGGGCTCCCAGAGACAACAATAGCCTTGTCAGCTTCTCCTCCTTCTCCGTGAAGCCAGCACTTACACAGTCCTGTCCACATGGAAGCAGCCTTTCGTCGAAAGGCCGTGACGCGTTTGGGAAGGCCTGTTCTAGGGCGGCGTGTAGAGAGCGAAGGTTCGACGATATGGAGCGATCCCAGTGTGCTGAGTGTGGCGTGGCACGCAGCGGATACGGACACCGAAACCGTAGGCAGAGTCCTGCCGGCGGGTTATCAGTACGACCGGGTGACTGAACACTAGCCAGTCGCGTCGACGAGGCGTGTTTGGAGCAGTCGGCTGATCGGCAAGACGACTCAATGCACGCACCTCTCTCTGTGTTCTTTTGACCCGTGCAAACCCAGTTGGTGGCCAATCGGAGCATGCGCAGTATCGGAATCCTGTCGATGTACGCGAACGGCTTCAGCGAGTGAAGAAGAGTTTTGACGAAGCTGCAGGTTTCGTGGCACGGCGGCAGAAGAGAGTTGTTCCGACAGGGAAAGACGGACGCACAGACAAGCAGACCTGACGCCTCCGCCATTCCATACGATCCATGAAGAATGTTATTAGAACGAGACAATTCATTTACAAGGTTTATTAATCTGTCGGTCGACTCTCGAAGAGTGCCAAATAAATAGTGCAATTGAGTTTCGGTTTCATTCTGGTTCTTTTCTTCGGCGGTTAGTGTAGAAGTGAAAAAGTCGCTCAACTCTTCCAGGCCCCTGAAACAGTCCTGTAAACTTTGAACAGAGTTGCCGTCGACTGGTCGGGGCGGTTTAGAGTACATTCTGCTGACAGACAATGGACGGGGAGACTGCTTCAGCGATGCAAAAAGTTTTCTGAAGCTTTTTTCGGTCGCCTGCAAAGCAGAGAGACAGTCTGAGGAACTCCCACCTCCCTCTGAGGGGCAGCACGCGTCTCGTGTAGAATTCAGACGAGCGAGAAGAGCGTCCAGTTCGCTTGACGAGTTTTCCACTGCGTTAGCGCTGAGAATGGTGCACGGGTGTGGGGCCGCCATAGCCGTGTCATATTCGAAACCTGTAGAATTTTCAGCGGCGGCACTTTGCGCCTTAGACAAGCGACACGTGCTCTGCAGACAAAACAGTGCCTCCGTCCCCGTCCGGGCGATCTTGTCAAACGACGGCAGCACACATCTGCTGTCGCCCAAGATCTTGGTGATGTCTCGACGCTCTGGAGTGGCAGAAAGAAAAGCTGGGACTGAACGTATGCATTGCAGCGCATCGTCTATCCCGAGAGCTTCGAGTCTCTCCCGTAGAGGAGCGAGAGACGGGAGAGAAGAACATGTTCCGGAAGCTTCCGCAGCAGCTTTCGTCAAAATCAAGTAAAAGACGGCAAGCCATATATCGGTTTGCTTCATGATAAACAAAACGGACGTCAGAGCCGCACACCAATTCAGAATCTTTAAGGCAAGGCGTAAGGCGATTTTTCTCCGAGGGACGAAAGGTTCTGTCTATTTGAGCTGCCCTTCCTGGACGATTCGAACGACTGAAGGTGAAAGCGAGACAAGGCAACCGCACCTGTACGCGTGAAAATAAATGGGGCAGTTGGCGCAGCTCCTACGCCAACCTTTTATCCTCGAATCTGTGACAGGTAGAAAACGGGAACAGCGTATTAAAAACAATCTAGGCCTGCTACACGTCTAGCCGTAAGGATGCCGTGCGCCGTCGCTTTAGGGGAAACAGGTCATTCTGAGCGGCGCATTGAAAATAGGGAGCGTGGAGCGGCTCCTTGAGTCAATAAATGTGCGGCCGGAAGACACAGCTTGTAAGTTAAACAGGTCACAAACCTTTGCAAGAGATGGCGGAAAGTATTAGGTCTAGAGCGGAGGAGTTAGATGAGGGTTCGACTCCTTCGAAGACTGTCTTGCAAGGAAAACGGACAGCTAGTTTGTCCCTGTGGATAATCACCGAAATTCTAGTATCTCACTTGGGAGGCGCTCTATTCACATCTGGTTCAGTGTAATTAAAACCGAACCGGTCTGGCTGGGCTCATCTCGCCGATAGTTAGGTCTAAAACAGTAGCTGGGGGGTTTTAAAGGCCGCTCCCGCGCGAAGAAAAAATGCTCGCACAGCTGGCCTTTGGCACCTCCCTGCCTGCTAACGGATCGATGAAGCTCTATGGTGTAAATTTGCCGGCCTGTGACGCTGCGTCGGCCCCACAACACCTGGCTGTGTCCTCGTTTACAAGCGCGGCCGCAGGAAACTCTATCTATAGACTAAAGCCAAAGCGCGCCATCGATTTGTAACCACTTGGACACGCACCGTTTAAGGTAACTGACAGGCGTTTGATTGCTGGGAGCGACCGTATAGAGAAAAAAAAAACACAGCGGAATCACTCACACAGATGCAGGTTACATCAGAGGGGCATATTTCTCTCGAGCGGCTTCATCTCCTCGCCGATTATTTGCAAGTAGATGAACTTGAAGTCCTTGTGAAAAGCTTCTCTGCGGTGCGCAGGAAAGCGTTGCTAAACGATTGAGATGGTGGTTTTGGGGTTGACTTCCGCTCCGTCTGATCGGAGGATGGTGTTGAGCGTTCAACATCGGCAGCGCTTACAGCTTGCCGGCACCGCAACATGGAGTGGAGTTCGGCGGTGGTTTCCTTGGCAAGAGTTGAACTAGCAGGGGCCCTCCTCCACACCTCATTGAAGACGGTCCCAACCCTGCTAAGACAGCAACATGCTTGCAGAGGCGAGCTGATAAGTAATGACTTCCGGTGTTCACCTGCCGAAGAATTGGAAGGCGCGAATGAGGTGTCACCGAAAGCCCTGACCGCTCTGTGGTTGGCCCCCGCTTATGTTTTGGCAGGGAACTGTTGACACCGCTGTCGCTCATAATAATAATTACTTTTACAAAACCAATATCAAAAAGGTAATTAGCGACGGGATCACGACAAGCAACAGTTGTACAGTTGGCTAAAAACACACGGTGCACCGATGGCGGCAAGCCGCTGACCTGGCGCTGAACAAGTTGGTGAACAGCTCTCGAGGGTTAGACCCATCCGCCTCGTCTTCGTACACCTTGCCCAGATTCGCGGACGGCTAACCCTAACCTTCCTTTTCCCATTTCAGCGAGCCTTTGAAGCTGCCTGTTTGTTATGGGGTCATCGATTACTCACCGCCTACAGCAAACTCTATTCCTGTAGCCTCCTAGCCCTATGCCCGTCTCCGGTCATCATTAGCTACCAAAACAATCTCCGCTGATACAATGTAACAGATGTAGAACGTCAGTTGCTCGAGCGGCGAGAAGCCCCCAAAGACGATGACCCTCCCGTCCATAACTAGGACTGCACCCCTCACCAAAGCTGAATTCTTTCGCCAGCATTTTAGGAAACGTGCCCCAGAGCAACATGTACGTCAGGCTTGAGGTCTGATACTATGGGCTTGGCTTTAGTTTCATCCTGTGACGTACGGTCATAGCCCGCAAATAAAGGATTCCAACGCTACATGCTACGTAGACAACCACACTCACAGAGTACAGTTTGCCGGTAAGACTGCCGGTACGCGGAACACTTGCAACAATTATTGTTATTGTCGTGTTAATCTACCTCTGTAGTCACGTGACTGCAGGATGCCAGCGGCGAATGGTCAAACTGAAACCCGTGCGAAGGCAGCCCGCTTCGCAGCCCTATCAAGGAAGGCTCAGAACAGTTCCTTCCATCTACGGGCATGAACAAGCGCCCAAGGAGATGACCAGGTGCTAGAGGGTTTTGTATTGTACCAGCAGTGCGCGATCTATTTTTCGCAACAACGCTAGCCGTCTAGACATGTTTGTCGTCAGAACACTCTCCCCTCCGCAAAGCGCCGTCTGTTCAGAAAATACATAAGAGAACGTTTCGACAGAGGATATCAAGTTACCGCGGCACGACGACACTTCGTCGGGATGTGTAGCTTGTTTGTCAAACCTTCTGCGCCATATAGCACTAACAGTGGCAACCAGCGAAAAGACTGCCAAAACCTTCTTCAGGTTTAGATCTAACCGGTACCCTGCACTTGGCAATGGCAGATCCTCCTAGCGACTGTTTCTGAATGCACATAGGTCCTGTCAGAGCCGACCAAAGGTAATTGAAGAGTGGTAGCGCTCTGGCACTTAGACACTACCTAACTGAGAACGTCCTGGGTTAATGGGCTGTAATTGCTAAGGAATTAACGGTGTGTCACGTCCGTTGCACGATTAGCCCAGGAAGGGTTCATTATCATCTTATTAAGTTTTGAAGTCAATTGAATTGATGACACGTGAAAATGTGCGAAACGAACACCGATACCGACATGCCTCTAGTCTGTTCCGTGCTCCATGAAAACTACCAACTACGGGAGGACCGAATCATTCAGGCTGGTTCACTCCTCGGGAAAAAAATTCATTTTGTTGAAAGCAAGAGAGAGAGAGAGAGAGAGAGAGAGAGAGAGAGAGAGAGAGAGAGAGAGAGAGAGAGAGAGAGAGAGA
>JAOWAW010151704.1:0-10104 GCA_028565695.1 Nicola tetela | reverse complement strand
GCATTGACTCTTGCTGTGTCCAAAACAAAGGACAAACTGCACCTGGTCCACTTGGGTGACTTTGTTTTGGTTGTGTATATGGCGATCCTCTGGTCCACGTTGCCTGTGCCACCCTTCGTAAAATCGTACAGCTTGATAATAGCTGGCTTTCGGCAGCCATCATCGATGGTTACCGCCTGGAGGGGTCTCACTGTCGACAAGACAAGAACATTCTTCTTTCCCTTGCTACTGCCAACAACATAGGAGGTGATTGCAAGATCTCCCCCATCCTTCTCCCAGAACATCTTGGTGCTCAGCAGCTCTCAGGTTTGTGTTGTCTTGGCGGCTTCTGGAATCCCTACTCGCCTGTTCAACAGAGTACCCACACACGTTATCTTCTTCTCCATCAGCCATTGTGCCAGGGGGATGGATGTGTAAAGCCTGTCCATGGATAAGTTTCTTCCTTGGAGGCTGTGGAGGTTGTCAAGGTCGGTGACGAGTGTCTTTACGTAGTTTTCACTGCCACAAACGTAGTGCTACGATGGCAGCTGGTCTGGCTTTCCAGCGTAGACCAAAGACCGAGATGTGAAGCTGAAGCGTGCATCATTGACAGACTTGAAAAGCAGACCGTATTTCGCAGGCTTATCAGGATTGTATTGTTTGAAGGACACCCTGTTGCGCATGGGGTACAGGGTTTCATCCATTGAGAGATACTCACTGGGGACAACATGTTTGCCGCAATTGGTATTGAATTCCTCGAAAAACAAACGAAATGCAGCGAACCGATCTGTCTTCCACCGTGTTGGTCTGGTGCTTGGATCATCAAAGCACAGGTGACCAGAAAGAAACTTGAACCTGCTCCTCGACATCATGGCACCAAATGCATTATGACCTGACTTCTCGGAAAACAGCCGGTCAACATGCTGCATATTCTGGTTCAACAGACCGCGTATGTACATCAATCCAAAATATGCATATATTTCCTGGGCATCCGTTGTTCGGATGTAGCATTTTGAGTCATCCGACAATGTTTCCTCACCAAGGCCTTTCATGAAGCCCTTGATATGGCCATTTGCTTATAGCACAACAAGATCAATCATGGCTTGTGTGATGAACAGATCAAAGGCATCGCGTGGTGATGAGCAAGCCTTTGCCTCAGCGGTGCGCAGGCCATATTTTTCTCGTAGAACATCGCACTGCCGCTGCCATCCGCGATGATCAGGTGGCTTGTTTGTCCAAGAAATAACTTTGGCCTTCTTGTCCCTCGCAGGTCCAAGCTTTGCCTTCCAGGTACTCCACGAAGTCTCCACCAACTCCAATGGTTTGTAATTGTTGTCATCAATGGCGGCGTTGATAGAATTCACTAGGCGCTTCGCTGTCCTTGGTCGCTTCCAAGGAGGAGACTCCAGGGAGAGGCTTCCATCTCCATCCTCAGCATCACCATCACTAGAGTAACTTTCAGCATTGTTGCAGTTTCTTTCTTCTTCACCCTCGTAGTCCATTCCAGCATATTCCAACTTGCGAAACTCTTCTTCCCTGCAGAGATCGTCAAGGTCGTCCATATCCAAATCATCCTCTTCCTCAAAGATACTGTGCAAAGCCTGCTGAGCACTGAAGGTGGACCTCCTGCTGCTTCTGGAGTAGGACATCCTGAAGCTGCTAAAAGATGTTTGCCTGCACACCAAGGCTCTACTGAACTGGGCATTCTTGTCTCTTTCAAAGTCTGATAGACTTGTGGGTAAAAATGGTGTACATTGGTTCAAATAGTCAAATGATAGCCAATGATCCAAAAAGTGGTTCTCTGGAGAAAACAATGGTTCATTCATGGAAAATCTACAACGTTACATGTGTTTTTGAAGTGCGTGGGCTTCTCCCGGGGCATGATTTTCTGTTTGCGAAAAACGTTGGATAATAAACCGTTGCCATGGCAACATTCCTTCGGGCTGCTGCAAACAAATTTTTTCACATGTGGCAAATTTAATAAGAGGAAAAGTCATGAAGTTTGACCCTCCTACTCCATTCCGTTCAAAAGTTATGCTGAAAAGTTTGGCAGGAGGGGCACAATGTGCCCCCCCCTGGCCTGGATAGGGTTAAACTTTGACAATGTCAAAATGAAGGTGTGGAGTCGACGCCACTCCAGATTCAAGCTCTGTCCAACAGTCTTTAGCTCAAGTAGCTGGGCACCATGAAGATCAATCGGTCATTCTATCTTGCTGTCACACAATGCATGCCTCTTGTGGGCAACTAAAGGCAAGGCTGGAAAATTTATGCTGCTTGGTCTCTGAGCACGCTGTGCGGTAAAAGCAGAGCCAGTAGAGCCTGATATAACTGGCTCACTGACTGGTGGCTTGACCAGCTGGTGTGATAATGCACTTCCCTCTGGAGCGAGACACTAAGAAGTC
This sequence comes from Nicola tetela, assembly GCA_028565695.1. NCBI lineage: Eukaryota > Metazoa > Porifera > Calcarea > Clathrinida > Clathrinidae > Nicola > Nicola tetela. The sequence goes on along the minus strand of JAOWAW010151704.1, from coordinate 7,723 downwards.
TCACTGGTATTGAAGTCTGTAAACAACAGTGCCTTTATCCTGAAATCTGGTCCACAGTTCATCATGTCGCTGACTTCACTGGGTGACAGTGTCTGAACAGTGGCCACGTGACATTCAAACAAAGAGCATCTTACTCCGTTTCTTTTCCTTTCATTTCCCATCTTAGATCTCTCAACAAAGTTCTGCATAATCAGTTTGGGCTGGACATCTCTACTATGAGGGCTCCAAGAGCATGGCTGTGATGTTATAGACTCAGGACCTGGCAGATGGCTGGTGTTTGACTTGGGTGCATAGTGCTCGATGACTAAAAGAAGAGCAAAAATGTGGTGGCACAAACCTCCATTCTATCCAGCAGGACAGCCTACACAACTGGCAAAAGTAACGCTGGGCAACCAACAGTCAGCCTGATCAACATCTTCCACATGCTCAGAAATAACGATTCTTTGCTCATATTTCTGATTTTTCTTCTGCGAAGCCCAGCACTTTGAAAGGACAAACACAAATCCCTCCTCATGCGCACCCTTTATGTCATGGATATACCCGGCAAAAAAAGTCCTGTCCACGTTCGCAATGGCTTCTGCATGACAGTGACTTCGTCAGCAGATTTGCACTTTCCTGTCCGTAGAAGATGTTCCAGTATGGTAGAAACTGAAATCCAAGGCAAAATTTCTGTCGAAGAAGACCGTTAAGGGGAAAATCAGGTCTTGCTCCAAAACACCACGACAATGCGTCCTTCAACGATGAGCTACCAGAACTACTGTGACCTAAAGCTGAACGCTTGGTTGTTGCAGCGTATGGATGTGTTGAGTAAAACAGCGCTCTCTCGGCCAAAGACAACTTTTCCTGGCCAAACGACCTCCACAAGCTCTCAAAAACTGCTTCAACTGAGCAACTGTCCAGTTGTCACTTGGCATGGCATCTAAAGACTTTAAACTGCGATATTCCTCACCCTGTCCTTCTTCAGCCATTCCTCCTCTATAGAAGCACACGACAGTTTGCCCCTTACCTCATGCCCGGGCCAAAGTTGTGCAAAAGATCTACTTTGCAATTATGCAAGGCCTGTTCTATCAAGCACAGCATAGATATGGGCTGGCACATTCGAGAGTCTTTTTCATGACTCTCAAGATTGCAATTCACATCCATTCATGAAATTTGCAAACATTTCCCTCCTGTGAAAATTTCCTGTTTTACAGTACATGATATTGTCCGTGGCTAAGATGTTAATTTCATCAAACTGATCAAACGCATGATGGAGAATAATCACAAACAGCCAACAACTCTACACATCTAAAACAAAATATTATTATTTGAATGTGAGCCCTTGGATGACTTTTTCACAAACAAAGAAAAGACATTACTATTTAAGAGAATTGCTGTGACTTACCCCAACATTTGTTGCAACTGAGCAGGAAAGATAGCCTTTGTGTACTTGGAAGAAAGAGCCGCGTAATAGACGTTTTCACCAACACACAAACCCACACTGGTCATTTGCTCAACACTTTCATAGCGAACTGTGTAGTATGGGTGAACAACTGTGCCCAGAGGCTCATAAACCTTATGTGAACAAACAAAATGAAAAAAAATGCAGCACATTATATGCACAATTAAATGAAGAAGCATTTCAGAAGATTGTAATGTGACTGTATGAGAAGAGATGAGATTCACTTTCAGAGTGAAGACAAACTACATAATCCCAACAGAAAATAACAGAAGACACGAAAGTGAGTAATGAAAGATAGTATTGAGGACGTTTCGGCGTCTATGCCGTCTTCAGCTCAGAAAGGATCAAGATTGGCTAAACGAGAAAGAGAGTACAGGACAGACAGTCTGTCCTGTACAGTCTGTCTTGTACTCTCTTTCTCATTTAGCCAATCTTGATCCTTTCTGAACTGAAGACGGCGTAGACGCCGAAACGTCTTCAAAACTATCTTCCATTACTCACTTTCGTGTCTTCCGTTATTTTCTATTGGGATTGTACTATGCGAGTGAGCTGTAAAAAGTCGTTCAACATGTTGATACAAACTACACACATAAGCTTATACACACATATCCACACACACATATAAATGCACATATACCATACACACACGCATACCACACACACACACGCACGCGCGCACGTGTGCTATGCCTACTTTCAAAAAAACAGCTAATAGCCCCAGTCAGATCAGCTATAAACCGTGTGAGGTTCACTGTCGCTCCTCCAGCAGGTGTGCTTTGTGTCCTAAGCTTCGCACTGGGTCTTTTTTCAAGAGCTCTCTGACGGGCCAGGAATGCAAAGTAGTACGCACTTCCCATCTCACACGTGATTTGCGGCATGTTGTTTATCTGATTTCATCTCATAACTGTGGTGTGCAGTATGTCGGGGAAACATTGCAACAACTGAGATGCCAAATCAACCAACACAGGGCCAGTATTCGCAAAACCAACCCAACCACATAGATCGCAAAACACTTCGCCTCCCTGGGCCACAAGCTTGAAGATTTGGAAGTTATGCCCATTGAACATGTTCCCCCGACCCCGAATGAAACCCAATCTTGCACTGATTGTAGGAGACATATTTGGGAAGGGTTCTGGATTTGGGAGCTGGGTACCCTCGACTCCTATGGCCTCAATGACAAACTGCAATCCCTTGGGTCTGCCTCTCACCATGAACACGAGGGCCTCCATGTGTCTTATACGTTTTTCAATAAACATGCTCACCGAAACCACACTTGACATACTGTTGGGAAACACCACAATCACCAACGGAGGAATGAATTTGATACACATGCTTTCCTTCAAGATCTCGCTTCCCTGGGAGAATCCATTAATTCCCTGTATTACATGAGGACCCGGGTTTTAGGTCTAGCAAAACGTAGTGTCACCACACTTGACGTTTATTTGCCCAGTGACTCCGCAAACCCCTTAGCACCCCAGGGCTTGAAGGTTGTCCGTGATTTAGTAAACTTTCAATTAGGATTAGGACCCTCCTACATTGACACGAAGGGAAACCCACACAAAAGTCTAGAGTTTTTCTCCCCATTTATTATGACAATAAAGGGATGGATAAAGTAGGGCTTTCTAAAATACTGTGCTCCCCAGAGGTGATATCTACTCTCCCTGCATGTTTTGAGGACAGGGTCCCTTTGGTCTGCTACTGCTATAGCCCCACTACTGTGCCAAAGATCTTAAATTTCCGGGAAGAGTCCAAAAGGGTAGGAATGGCAGACTTACCAACCTTCTGTGATTGCTATCAGTCCACATATAATTATGTTCCCTTAGGCCATGTTATTACAGGTAATTTGTCCATTGTATCCAACCCAAAACTTCAGGCCATTTTTCAGAAGGGTCCCAAATATCGCTTACCCCACAAGGTTGACTGGGATGTTAATTACAAATTGATTCAAAAGGGTGTTTATGAACGTCAAGAGAAGTGGGCGAAACGAAAACAACTTCCACAGGGTGTCCTTAATGAATGGGTTTCCACAGTTCTGGGCCTGGTTAAGAAAAGGACAGCCAAACTGTCCCGGGAAGGTAATCCATGGGTTACAAAACCAGTTTTCTCTGACAAAGAAGTCCAACAATCCCTGCATGATCTTCATAACAAGTATGTTGTCACCACTGCAGACAAAGCGGGCAATAACATTGTTTTCATTTGCAAAAAATTTTACCATGAAAGCATTCTTGAAGAACTGGGCATCACTGGGCATACACTGGGTGGGTGCAATCCAACATACAAAGTCTGTCCCTGTCCCACTGAGGATATTATTGACTCATACAGAAGGTTTCACAAAAAAATTAAATTGGACATACCAGAACGTACACTTTGCTCACCCTATCTACATTGGCTACCCAAGTTACACAAAACCCCTATGGGAGTAGGTTCATAGCAGCTTCTAGTTGTTGTGGTACCGCAATAATTTCTTGGATCCTGACTGCATGGTTGGGTTTAGTGAAACAGCGACAGCGTGGCTGCTATGATGCTGTCTATAGAAACTCTGGGATTAATGGTTACTGGCTCATCCCAAATTCTGATGAGGTGTCCCATTTGGTGTCTAAAGCTAACTCCCGGGAACCTGTTGCCTCTATATGCATGTATGATTTTAGCACCCTTTATACCAACCTACCCCATAATGAATTGAAGGAATGCATTCCCAAATTGATCCAGGATAGCTTTAAGGGTTTGGGTATGAGGTACGTTAGTGTTGATAATTTGTTCCAGGCAACATGGACAAACAGTAAAAGGCAAAGCACGCTATTCCTTTCCCCTGAGGAGGTAATTGAGATGCTTGGGTTCCTCTTGGAATAATGTCTTCATTCAGGTAGGTAACCAGGTGTTCCAGCAATGTATTGGCACTCCCATGGGTACAAACTATGCTCCCCTACTTGCTGAGTTACTCTTGCATGATCACGAAAGTTCTGCCATGGAACAGTTTTCTCAGGCAGGGAAATCTCCATCCACATGGTCCTTTGAGTTCACAGGAAGATACATTGATGACCTCATAATTATAGACAATCCCAGGTTCGAAAAAGCAATTGATAAAATAAACCCTTCTGAACTTTCCCCTAAAGAAACTACTTTGACAAACACGAAAGCACACATTGTCCACCACAGTATCATCCACTAGTCCCATGCGAATTTACCACCCATGCTCTATTGTTGCTGGCAGTTGGCCGCCCCACTCGCCCGTGGTTTGACCTGTACGCAGATACACATCACTTCTGTTTGTCAAAAGGCGTCCCTCTGGATATGTCCTTTTTGGTGGCACTTGAAACATGTAACATCTTTAGCGTCACGGCCTCGCTGTCATGGAACTGGGACCGGCCAGTCCCTAGCCCCTGGTGCCAGAAGGTGGGTCTTCGACTGACTTCGTTCCCACTCTGAGTTGGAATCATCCCTAGGCTTTGTTAACGCTACTTCGCTTGACGTTGCATTGGGTGAGGATGACACTTTGCTTGGCCTGTGCCAACACTCTTTTTCTGCATGGTTCGTCTTTCCACAATGGCCGCACATTTTGTTGGCCGACCAGAGTGAGTTGCACGTTGCCCCTATCATACGTCTCACTCTTACTAAAGAATCTACTAAAGAGAGATCAAATCTACTGCCTGGCTTTGAATGGTGCCTGTGCTCACTAACCCTGGTCCTCATTAATCTCAACGTTTCCCCAATGTAGGTTGCTGAACAATCCTTGCATTGAATTTCATATACGGCTCCCGGCTCTCTTGTCTCTGGGGATACTATCTTTGATCCACTTACAGATTCTCCATTACCACGGCTCTGCTTTGTTGACTATCCGTATATCAGCTGGTTTCAGTACTCTCCGAATCTGTTCACTGATACTACGCAGATACGAAATGACTACAGTTTGTGTTTTCTTGCTCACTTCATTTTGATCCTTTCCTTCCTGGGCTTGTGCTTCAGCAGTCTTGTCCTTCCGTCTTTTTCTTTCCGTAAAGGCAGAGCATGCTGTGAAAGAGAAGCATGAGATCAACTGGGAAGGACCAAAAGTGTTTGGGCTTGAGCAACAGTGGTACCCGTGTAAAGTCGAAGAAGCCTTAGAAATTGAAGCAAGAAAACCAACTATGAACAAAGACAAAGGTATGGAGCTTAGTCACGTATGGCTGGATCTTGTGCGGAGGGTCCATAGCAATGAACAGAATGCACCCACAAGTTTGAAGTAATGTATGTGTACATAAAGTTGGAGATTTTATACTGTGTCCTTATTTTGTATTCTGCCTGATGAAGGCCACCACAGTGGTAGCTGAAACATTGTGTTTTATTAACTTGTTTGCTCATAAAAGAAGAAATGATCACTCATATTGTGAAATATGATTCTAGCTGCATTGAGACATATTTCTGTTGCCTGTTGCAGATCAAAACTGTCAGAAATGCGTTTGTATGATGGCAGCTCTACTGTTAACGTATGCCATTCAATAGGGTTTCCGTGCATTTCTCATTTTGTATCTTTTCATTGGGAATGCACTATATGGTTTTTTTTTCTTTTTGATGCCACATGGGCATCACAGTACAATAACCGTATAAGGCTGTGCTCCATACATAATACAATTTTAATCATGATAGTGGGCTATCTCTCTTTACTCTCTCCCTCTCTCTCTCTCTCTCTCTCTCTCTCCTGACAGATGCACATGTCAACTCTTGAAGACAAAATCAGCGGCGCCTGCAAAAAATGGCGTCTGGTCAGCAAGCAACCACTACATTACATCACAATTGCGTTGAGAAATAGTACGTCAGACGTGATCAAAGAAGAAGGGTAAATGCGGAAAGGGTAAGAGGAACTGAGTTGTGCTGGATTGATACGGATAGGATTATAAAAAATAACTACAAGGTTAAAATTAGAAAAATAGATGTGAACATTGATTGTGCATGCCTCCATGCTATGACACAGTCTCCTGAAGAATGACCACTATTATAGCAACCATCACTTGCACAAGCAGCCAAGCGTCGAAGGAATCTGCAGAAATCAGCCAAGTAACCACAAGTAACTCATGATTAGCAAGTTTATGGTCAGAAACAAGCGCTAACACCCATTCTTCGAGGAATACCGCACACTATTCTATTCCATAGCAAACAGTAAAATATCCTCTTACACTGTTCATGAATTGCTATCACATATTGTTAAAGGGCGATTCAACCCATAAACTAAAACTTTGACAGACCATCTTCTTGCCTTCAGAATGTATTTGTGTGAAGCATTGGTAGCTTGCGCTGGTGCCTATCGTCGATCGACAAAAAGGAGTAGAGTGGTCAGTAGTATAGAGAGTGGGGGTTCTGGCGCACTCAGTGAAACCCCGTTAAAATGCTCTGGCAGATCCCTGTTAACATATAGCTGTCAAACACTTAAAAATCCCTGTTAAACATTCCCAGGCAAACCCCGTTAAAATGCTCTGTCAAATCTCTGCTAACACATAGCTGTCAAATACTGTTAAAAATCTCCGTTAAGCATCCCCAATCAAACTAGTCAATGGTCACCGTTAAGATTTAGCAGTGCTTCAGTGTCAGCGTTTTGCCACCTCGACCTCAAATGAAAGTGATTTAAAGAATGTCACCTACTAAGAAAGCAAAAATGGAACAACTCGAAGAAAATCATTTCGATGGGCCACGATGCTCTGCATGTGCAAGAAAGGAGCGGAAGAGAGCTTACTGGAGGGAGTGGTACGAGAAAACAAGGAGAAGCATAAGGCACGGTGTGCTGAGATTTTGAGAAAGCAATACTGGCAAGACGCCGGTTATCATGAGAAGACGAAAGTGAGGTGTCTGGAACGCAACCGCAGAAAGAAGCAAGAAAGGCTCGCCAGTAAGCAGTAGCTCTTGCTATAGCAAAGGGCGTACTTCTTGCGCTACTCTTCTGATGCAATCATGAATTATTTTTCAATGACATTGAAAAAAATTTAAGAATAAGTTGAATAGGTGATGACCACAAAGCCACCATGTCTGCAGGAGTTTGATTGGTGACGAGCGAGCACCGACATCAAACGAAGGTTTTGGAGTAGTATAGGAAAGGTGGTTCCCAAAACACTTCGATCGTTCGATAGGTCACTTCGTGTCAAAAATTCCATCAGAGCCCATTTTAACAGGAATATCCCTGAGGTGTCGCCTCATCCATATCAGCCATAGACGCTGCCTGCTACAACAGGGAACAGGGAATCAGGGAAACAGGGAATGAGGCAGAAAGAGAAAAGTTCTCCAGCTGCAAAAAATCTGTTCCTCTTGTCCCCCCCC
>JAOWAW010151693.1:0-10104 GCA_028565695.1 Nicola tetela | reverse complement strand
CCCCCCCCTCCCTCCCCCAACCAGGCCAGCCCAGAGCACAAATGTTTGGTGGCCTAAACTGCATGGCCCAGTGTGTGATCCAATGCTTTGGGAGTGCTTTGAGGAGGCTAGGATGTCGTTGTCCAGGATGTCAGATTATTGCAGTGTGGGGAAGTCCGTGATACAGCTGCTATAGCGGATTGTGACCAACCTTTAAATTATCTTCCAACATGCTGTTGTGTTGTGGGTATTGCTGGTGAGAGCAAGTATCACAGAGGTGGCAGAAGAATACAACCTGTGGTGAAGATCATTACCCTTGCCTAAGAATGCCTGCCCCTTGATGTTAACATTATTTGTATTGAGAATTTCCTGTTACCTGTAAAGTATTGTAGAGCCTTCAAAGATGGTTAGAGGTGGGCAACTTTTTGGGAATTCATGTGTTTTTGAGAGTGGTTTTGATGCCAACGCTGCTGAGAGCTCGACAGGCAAGGAAAGCATTGTAAGTGTGTCTCCTGTTGCCTGGATGCTATTGTGAGATGTATATAATTTTTTTCTTTGCTTGAAGATGTTCTCTTTTTTTTTGTCTGTGTGAAATAAGGAGAAACGCAAACAGGAGGAGGAACGACGAAAGCGACGTCAGGAAAATGAGAAAAAGTCACAGGTGGTTCAAAAGGTGATTATTCATTGAATTTTCTTTAGTAAATGTTGATGCAATTGCTTGGGTGTTATTTTGTTTGTGTTGTTTCACAGTTCCGGTGCTGATTGGTTCAGCACTAAGAACTTTATTGTGTAAGCTGGAAGAGAACTTTACTTATTAGCTGTTATCACATCACTGCTATGTTTACTTGCTTCTCATGTATTGTGTCAGAGAAACAGTGTATGCTGTTAGATTGTCAGTGCTGGGAGTGAGAACTCTTGCAAGGGGTAATCTACTGCTTCAAAGTGGCTATGCTTTGCATCTTTCTGTGCTTACAGATCAGCAACCCACACACACTGCGGAAACTGAAGAAAAGCAAAAAGCTACACAGAACTATAGAGATGAGATGACAATAAATGCTGCTGCTGTGGTGTTCACTTGAAGCTCCAAACCTGACATAACCAATCAGAACTTGTTCCAATGTTTCCTCCTGAATTAATGCAACCACATACTGCAAGAAGAGATATTTATCGACTCTCCAGTGTGCTTTTAAACTGTAGCGGGGTTTTTCCAATTTGTTTCTTGCAGACTTGAGCTTCTTGTATCCCTGGCTTCTTACACATGCATTGTTCCTTTCACTCTCACTTTCTTGTCTGCACCTTTTTGAAGTGCATGACACTGACATCACACTTTTCTGTCTTCCTGTTTCATTTTTTTTCTTTTCTTACTTTTGCATTAATTTTGTCCTTTGACCTTGTCATTGTAAAAAGATCTCTGCTCAGAGTTAATGGTCTTTGTTAATGTGTTGGCTGTTGTTTTTTGTGATTCGCTGCATGTTGCTTTCTTTGTCACTGTTAGTTAGCAAGGTAATTGAAGTGTACGCACAAGGGTTGCTTTGGTGGGCATAAGGGTTCTGGTTACCTTTGTCCTGTGGCAAACAACTGCTATTTGCTATGTCGAGATTAGCAGGGGAGCATTTTCCTGCAGTTTGCCTGTGAAGGCTAGCTTGTGAAACCAGTGAGCACAGGCTGGTATATTGCCAGCAGCTAACTTGTTCCCAAATACACTGTATGCCAATATTTTGCATATTATTTAATGCTTTTCGTATGACCCCCAAATCCCAGAAATTTTGCTCATTTTGGCTCTCAAAATCAAAGATTCTGCAGTTTTCTACAAGTTTATGCTTTACTGCAAAGTTTTTTTTTTCTTTTATTAAAAAACGTGCATGTTGCTCAACTGGTGAGGGCAGCTGGATATAAAACATTGCTGGAGATGCTTGCAGTTGAGCAACTGGGATAAATCCTGGCTTAATTTAACCCTATAGCAAGTGCAGCCCTGTCATTGCGATCCACTCTGGATCCAATTTGTGGTCCTTCCCGTGCTCTTTTGAACCTGTTTTTCTGTTTGTTTGTTGTTTTTTTTTCAATCACAAGGCCAACAAGGTATGCAAAATTCAGTGTGATTTTTAAAAATTTGCACATTGTGAGTAGATTTGGGAGAGGGCTAAGCTTACCAGCTGCACATACCTTTTAGCCCACCAAGGGCAGAATATAAGTTAATGGCTTTCAATGGTAACTCACCAAACAGTTATGTACTTCGAAAATGGCCATGGTTTTAAGAGGACTCTGAATAAATACGACTCATGCATACTACTACTAATGTCAGAAAAGTCATTCTTTTTTTCCGAAGAATACCCTCAATTCTCCAATTACAAAGAGTATCATCTCTGCCATACTTTTCCCTTCTTCATTTTATTGGGTTGACTGAACAGTGAGACAGGTGAGTGGTCTGCTGATAGAAGTGCTGTGTTATGATTCATGGTCTGAAGGTGAAAGTGTTGGTGTGTATGGTAGTATCTCTCTCACCGAGGACATTTAGTGACAGGAACTAGTGACATGCAGCTGTGTAAGGTAGTTCTCTCTCGCTGAGGACAATCAGTGACAGGAACTAGTGACAGTTGTGTAAGATAGTTCTCTCTTGCAGAGGACACTCAGTAACACTCCCCACGTATGAAAGGTTTCTGTGTATGCAAGAGGAAAGAAAAAAAAATAAGAAAGAGTGCACAACAGGTTGTATACATAATATAGTGACTTTAATAATAACAGACCCATTCACTGCAATGCAGTATTTCACGGGCTCGAAGAGCAGCAGCACATTGCTCCTGATCTCAATGTAGATATTTCAGGCTGATCAACAGGATGCTGGCCTTTCGGTGATTGTTACTTAGTGCTGGGAGGTGAGTCAGCTGAAGAAAAAGATACTTCAAGAGGATAAAGATTATTAGTATTATCTGTCTGCATAGTACATGGCCATTGGCCAACTGGATGTTATAGCACAAACTGCCTTATCATGGCTGACAATTAACTTGACAATGCGACCCAGCGGACAACACCCCAATGGGAAGTTGGCTCCTTAATATGGACATTATTGATTCGTGGATGATAACAGAGAGTTTTGTACATTGAGCTGGTGGACAACTGGTGGGATGTTGTTCACGAAGACCCACTAAAGGTAGTCATTATGCCAGCAGTGCCAGAATTGGTCATGAAGAGCCTGACCCTTCCTCCAAGCAGACAGGAGAATTTTGGCTGTAGGAACTGATGTACTTGGAGGATGGTAATTGGGGTCTGACACCTAATCATCAGCTACAGATGGAAGTCCTACATTAGCTCGTGGTTTCAGAAAATCTGCAGGCGACAAGCTGTGAAAATCCGCTACCCCAATATACAAAAAAGGCCTCGTGTTAAGGACAGCCTTAATTTCAACAAGGAGGGTCTGCAGCTGATCTAGGCAGAGGTGCTGTCGGCCAAGTGTTTTTTGTAGATCTAGAGAGTGTTTGATACGTCCAACTAGCCTCTCATGAACACCACTCATCAACGGGGACATGATCAACACTGAATTTCCATGTGATGCCTTTGTTGGAGACATACTGTTGGACTAAGTTGGCAGATATGGCAACTACTAAAGCCAGGTGTCCAAGGTTAGCCCCCACGCACAGTTTCCTGATGGCCCTCCTGTGCAAGTTAAATTCTATGTCTCTCTCAGAGGCCCAACAGTACGTATGCAAAAGGGTAGTTTTCATGGTTGCACACAGGACAAGTTTTGTTGCTGTGTGCTGAAAAGCAGTGAAAATACACTTTTTAACGCAGCCCATCAGAATGAACTAGTCTATAAAACGTTATCACCATCAGATTAGAAGGAAACATTCCCAGGTGACTGGTGATCAGAAAACATGCAAAGTTCTCCATAGCAACAGAGCTTGTTCTCCTCCACTCCCCCTCCCAAGTGCAACCATGACAACCAGCAAATTGCACTCACACATTGATCATTCTTAGTCACAAAGTACCACACTTAGACACATCACAGAACAAAATCTAGCAGGCCTATCTATGCACAGCAAATGTTTCATTAAGTACAGCAGCAAATTATAGCCCAAAACAACACACTTGTGGAATGCTTACCTGCAAGAAGCATGAACATCTACAAACTTCAGACTTTTAAATGTGTGCTTTCATATTTGTTGGAATTTCAGAGTTAATTCATTACCCAATATCGTTTTCATTCCATCTGTTTAAACAGCTACAAGCATGTGTTTTGCTACTGCGTGCTGTATGTCTTTTTCTCAGCTACCTGAAAAAGTGGACTGTAAATCCGTTGGCATTTCCAAGCTAAAAAAAAATACAACAAACACAATTACACACATATGCAGACCACTAAAGCAATGAGTAGGAACAATCCTACTGGTAACCCAGTCACAAAAGGTGGAAAAGTTCCAATGTTGATTTCTCAATGCAAAACTTGAGTTCCAACAGTTTATACCATTTCATCACTGTGCTATGATGACTTTTTTCGCTCACTTTGAAATGCTTATAGTCTACCTGGACAAATCCACAACGAGAAACTACTGTAACGTTTATGAACTTGGTTGCAGAGGAGAGCTTTACGCCCCTGCGTTACTACTACAACTATCGGCTATTAAGTAAATACTAAGCGCGTGCTGACAGGCAGCTACAGTATCCATCTGCTGACCAAACTGTTCTGAATTGGCGCGCAAGAGAACGCCTTTTACTCGCCTTCGCCTTTGCTGTTCCATACGAAAATTGCTTATTATGTTTGCAGATTGCTTTGACAAATGAGGAATCTGCACGAACTTTAGCTCTCGCTTGACTTTCCGAGATAACATTGTTGCAGAGCGCAACTGCAACTTCAAGTCATTCTGACGTTTCAGGGCAGCTGCTAGTTTGCTCTGAAGAGTACCGGCTGTCGTCGCAGGATCGTTTGCTAATTGCGATCTGCATTTGACAGACACCCAGGCACTTCGTCGGGAGTGCTTTTTTACAACAGCAAGGGCTTCTGCCAACTTCTTATCCTTTGCCACTTCCGTTAACCAATGCTGTTGTTTCACTCTGAACTCCGCCTTGGCAACTGCGTGTGCTTTCTTGTACCGACTGCGTTCATCGGTGGTTAAGCCACGCCATATTCGCGATATTTCTTTCATATCCAAAGGCCTCGCGCCCTGTGCATTCAACTTACGTTGCTCTGTAATAAACAGACTTACGGTTGTGGGGCATACTGGTGGCTTGGACTCTGTTAGCAAACGTTTGCTGCGTGCAACCAGGAGATTCTCCTTCCGACGATTATACAAAGCACACTGAAGACTTGAATTCGCTGACGATTGTTTCTTCTCTTCCAATACAAATTGCCGGTATGGTTCTTTCTCTGACTCAGGAAGGTTACGCCACATATGACCCAACATCTTCATTGCCTCCTGGCCACTTTTTGCCTGCAACGATGACCGGTTTTGCTGTACGAAAAAAGCGAATGCCCCTTTGCTGGCTTTCCTCTTCGGTACCAAGGATAAGATAAAAGTTATGCGGTGCGTAGGGCCAGCACAACCTGATCTCAGCATTCCACGGAAGGTCAAATACACCAATAAAACACATCTCTTTATGAAGACTTGCTACTTCAAAAGAAGCAGATGACGGTTCTGCACAGATCCCCGACTGCCACAGACACTGAACATACAAGAACTCAGTACAAGATACGTACAGTAGAATTAAAAACGTTCCCTATTTCATCATGGTTTATGCTCCTCTCCAGCTGACTGCTGAAGCAGAAGCTCTCGGACATCCTCGCAAACATCGACGGCATCGCCGCGGCCGGCGGCATACAGAACATCGAAATAGTGACGTCACTTAAATGGCGCCCGCGCGCGACCATGGCGACAGCACCGGAGAAAACAGCGCTAGCGCCGGCTGCAGTTGCAGTTAGCTTTGCTGGCTTGCTTCAGGCCGTATTCATGGTTTAGGATAGTCTTTCATCATCCGTGAATTCTGGTGTTGAACTGTCAAATGTTCTTTCAAAGTGGGCGAATTGTGGATGTTCTGAAGATTCGATGTCCTGTCGAATCAAGCTGACGACTTCCACATGTTGCATTTTGTCAGGATCTTTCTCTAATCTCATATTTGATGTCTCTCCAGTTCTCATTCGGAGCTTTTTTGGGTACCTACGAGTCACGACACCTACTAGTACGACAAAAAACCTGTATAGCTGTATACATGTAGTTACGACAAAGGACGACTGCTCCCGAATCTGTAATCGGCGTCGAAGTTTGGATAGCTCGCGTCTGTGTGGCTACATAAAGCGCTTTGTATGTATGCTGGCAGGTAGTCGCAGGCTTCATCTTTTGTGCACAGGGCTGCCCCGTCCGGACGTACTTCCGCCGGCCAGGCCAAAAAGTGGTTTTACTAATTTTTTCGCAGAAAATCATGAAGTGATTCAAAAGGAGCTTGGTCTTCCCAAAGGCCAAACGCTGCTTTCGGCAGCAGCGCAAAAGTGGCGCGATATGAGCGAAGAAGCTAAAGTACCGTACAGACAACATGTTTCGGAGCGGGATTTCACCGGCGGATTGAAAACTAGCATTGCTCGCGACCTTCTTCGTAAAAGGAGAACAGAATCTCTGAACGTTTTTCGAGCCGTCAGAGTGCTCAAAGAAGCAGGTCAACCAAAGCGGCCTCCGTCGGCGTACGCTTTGTTCGCTTCCGCAGAGTTGAATCATTCCCCAAAGCCCTCTTTACGGGAGGTCGCGATCAAATGGAAGCAGCTGTCGGTGAGTGAACGCCAGCCCTTTGTTAAGTTGGCGGCGGAAGAGACGAGAAAGTACAACGAAGAAGAGACGGAGTGGTTGAAAAAAGTTTCTCAGGACGAGAAGTTATCGGCTGCCTCGCGGTTGTTGAGGAAAGTCGCCTTGGAAAATGCTTTGCTTGGTGCGAGAAAGGCCGCCTTTTTAAGCAGCACGAGCTTAGCGAACATCGAACTTTGTGAGGCGAAGTTATTGGCTTTGTTAAACCGTCGGAAGGATATGGAACGTCAGCGGGATATGGCTGCTAGTGTGTGTGACCGGCTCAAAAGAGGACGTGTACTTCCACGTAGGAGCTTAATTCGTAGAATAAGAGTGGGATGTAGAACGCCTAGTGGGTCATGGAATCGCTCCACGAGGAAGTGCCTGCGTTCCAGACGAAATATACTCTGTTCTGCGAATAGAGAGCGTTTCTGCCAACAATGTCAAGTTTTGGAGGTATGCACCCAAGTGTGGGATTCTTACATTTGCAGAAAACAGCTACTTGAGTGTTATCTCAAGTCCAGCAACATTAGCTGTGAAAATAATTTACACTGTGAGATGTAAGAACAGGTAACAAGATAAATGCTGGAAAAGGCCAAATAGTATCTTCACACAAACATGTAAGATCAGGATGATAGCTGCTCTGCCCCACATCTGGCTTCTTCTGAATGAACTACACGTTAAAGAGGTACAGAGAACGCCTGATTTCAACATTATGTGAGCCGCACTACATTTAAATTCTACGTAGCACAGCTCACATAACGTTGAAATTGGCTGTCTTCTAAATCTTTCTATTTTTCCCATCCAAGTCATTCCTGGTGAATTACCCAAGTCAGGCCCACCAGGGACTGGAGAGGGTTCCTTACAAGATTAATGGGATGTGTGAGACATGTGTGAGTGTGTTGCATGTACCAAATACCTACCAGTTCCCATGGCTTCCTGTCCAGCATACTCCTTTGTGTGGTTTTTAGCACTAGGCATACTTGTGTACAGTACTTGGATAAAGACAGAAGAGCAATAGCAATACTGTAAGTCACATAGCCATGTGCCTGGTACTCGTGATAGTGGCATCAATCTCCCTTGGAACTGTCCATGAGCTCTCTCTTAGGTTTACAATACACAGGAATGGCCCGAGAATGTTCCATGCACCTCTGCCGCTTGTAACCCAAGCCAGGCCTGCTAGGGACTGGAGAGGGGGTTCATCACACGATTTATGGGCACATCTGTGTGTGTGAGTGTCAACTTAGACCTGTCTTTATGACAGCAAGCATTTCACATGCAAAGGACGATATGAATGTTGAAATTATTATTGATTCTTCAAATTAAGTAGGTTGGTGCCCAAGCTGTCATCAATGATTGGTTCAGTGCGTGTCTGTGTCTGTGTGTATTACACGTGCCGAGTACCTTCACTTTTCCATGGCTTTCTGCAAAAGGCCACAGAGCATACAGAATTGTTTGCTCTTGGGCACTGGACCTACCTGTATTAAGACAGAAGGGCAATGTGCATCCTTAGCTTGCTCCTCTTGTATTCAAGTTTCACATACTCATGGTACTAGCATTGATTTCCCTTAGCATGATCCAAGAATATCCCTTAAGCTTTGGGTCCACAATATATAGGAAAGACCTGCGAGGGTTCCATGCATTTGCATCCCTTGTTGTGTGTTGCGGGAGAGGAGGGCTCGTGTATGTGTGTACATGTAGGTGTCAAATTAAATGAACATTCTTCACAAGCAATTATATTGCATGAGTCATCATGATTTCCATAGTTTTGTGGTTTTATTTCTTCACTTTAAGGTGTACTTTGCACCATTTCGCTGTCTTTGCATTTGAAGCAAATGTACCAATATTTAGCATAATAATATTGTACCAAACTGACTGATTTAAGGAGGTTGACACTACCTTGCACGAGTGATGAGCTAGCTTGCATGTGACAAGCGGCAGGTTGCTTTGCACATGGGTGTGAAGGGTTAGGTGTGTTGGCATGCTTGTCTTGGAATGGGAGATTTTATACGGACCTCTTGTCACAGTGAATGGCCAGCCATTAAGAACTGAGAAACTGGTACATGTACGAAATATATGCAGTTCTATTTGTTTCCTGCTTTGAGTTTATTATATCCAGATGAAGTTTTTTAAGGTGTTGGCTTTTTTGAAACTTCTCAGGAGTGTTCTTTGTGGATTGCAGTTAATGAGACTACAGTAAACACAAACCATTAATTATTTCATGGACAAGAATCCACAGAGTCACAGTAAACTGACCCGTGGGAACTGGTGACCACTAGTGTGTCATTCCAATGGAGGTCTGATAAGTGGAAAAAGACACAGTCACCTTTTAGTAGCTCATTCAGTGGCGATGAAGAGTTAACCACATCCCTCCCATCTTCCTGAAGTGTGGTTCCACTTCTTCACCAGCCTTACAGTATTTAATTGTTTAATAAAATCATTATCGCTTCCTGCTTATTATAACTACACATGCCTACTGTTTTGGCCTGGGCATCATGCTCTATCACACGTCCACTGCAAAGATCTCGTCAAGTGAGATTAACACAATTGTCGCTCTTATAAATACCGTGATTAAACTTTACTACTGTAACCCAACAAATTTTCGTATAAGATAAATTTCATAATTTTGTCAAAATACTGTCTTTGTAAGCATTTTAGTTTCGTAAATGTTCACAACTATTGTATATGGACTGGTGCTGTAGATCTGTGACAGCTGATTAATATTAGTAAGCTATTTAATTTAGTAAATTGAGGGCAGTTACAAAATTTTATGAACATTTCTCGCATACAAAAATTTGTTGGGTTTCAGTATTCAAACTGAACTTCATGGAAAGTCTTAATGTCACGTGCATTTCATTCTCAAGATCTGTCATCCCTCTGCAGGACTCATTTCTTAATTTGACTGTTGTAGTATGAAGGCTGACGCACACCCGACCAACTGAAACTTTTTACAACCAGGGTACGCCTTCAGTACATGGTTTTTAACTCTAAAATAAAGACAAGCACCTGCTGTCTCTTCTATTAAGTTTTTTCTCTCTTTGGCTTTAGGGGAAATTACCAAGTAATTTTAAATTAAAATTTACTGTCTATGTCTAGGCCGTGGTTTTGAAATTTATGGTTTTTCATTTTGCACGTGCAGTGCCGGTTTTGGCAACTTTTGAAAACAAAACAAAAAATGTAGACAGTGGAATACCGGTCATTGACACATAACATTGTTCAAACTGCTCCCTAGCCCAGCATTCCAGTTCATGCTCTGATCATGATACTGGCACCTGACACGTTAATGCAGGTAGTGTTGCAACGAATGTTCTAAATCGCAAACGAACGAATCCATCAATGAAACGAACGAACATCGAACGTTCTAAAT
>JAOWAW010151682.1:0-10104 GCA_028565695.1 Nicola tetela | reverse complement strand
TAACGTAAGAGTTCACAAAATAACGTAAGAGTTCACAAATAACGTAAGAGTTCACAAATAACGTAAGAGTTCACAAAATAACGTAAGAGATAAACTTAGTTATAGTTTATCCCATCTGACAAGTGTTAGCAGTGTTAGATAAAACATCCGACATATAGTAGGTAGTATATCTGTTTTCTGTGCTCATTGTCGTTTTTTCTTAACTGAAGAAGTCAGAGGTATATCTGACGAAACGTATCGTTACAAAATTGTCTTATGACTGGTGTGCTGGGGTTGTCCTTTTATTATGTCTACACAGTCAGGATCTTTGACTTAAATTATTCTTTGCCGGTGAGAGACCAAATTGCACCATTAAAAAATATTTCAGTAGCACACTCGTTCTCCGTAAAGAATTGACGAAGACAACTATCTTAATACAGTCCATGTTTTATAATGCTTCCTTGACATGGAAGCAAGTGTGTATGCATACACTGAGTATATTTCACACCTCACAAAGAATGGATCTAGGCCTACATTAAGTTAACGTTTACAAAATTAGTACAGGATTATGTTCAAAGTCCAAAGAAAATGTCCGAAGTATATGAGTTTAAGAGCTCCACGGGGAACTCTTCCAGCCACCATTTCAAGTACTTGTACGTGTCATAACTAAAACGTAGTGGTAGCAGGCTGTGCATGTACACTGCCTATGACAGATGGCATCCAACAAGTGCTGAAGGTGGACCATCAACCCATGTATAACCCGTCAAGCCATCGAAGCATTACCAGCCGTAACGGGGAGAGTTTACTCCACTCGCCTGAAATGCGCCACTGAAATGCGTGTCTCCAGTAAATGTACATTCTGCCAAGTGATAGCCTTCAATGAGATCGACTACTAAAGCCTGCCGACCGAGGCATGACGAGCAGCGCAAGATCGGGAAGAAAACTTTCTTCCGAAACCTGCTACTGCCTCACCTTGTAAGAAGATCTTCTTTCTTGCCCGTTTTCTTTAATCCGTGGCTGCCACAAAACGATTTTAAGAGCGATACCGTCCAACACAAAGGATCTCCAACAAAATCCATTGTTTTCTTCAGCAAAAACTACAGCGAAGACGACATGATCCAAACGACTTTCTAACAACTTCTTCGATCAAACGATAACCTCTGCTTTCTGCTTTTGTCAAGCGACCAAAAAAGTGCCCCCTGAAAACCGCAGAAGCGCAAAAGGGACTTCCCCGCTTTCGTTTTGCATAAGTGCTATTCAATGCAATACAAATGATATCAAAAGCTGCACCAGCTTCACAAAAAAGTATTTTTTAAATTTTAAATGCATTCTTTAAGTTCTGTCTTGTCAAAGGTCTTGGAAAATTAAGCTACTACGCCATAAAGTGGAAGAATATTTCAATGGCAAAAGGCAACCGTTGCATGACTGTCAGTTTGGCTTCAGGAAACATAGATCTACCAGTCAGCTCCTTTCTGTCGCCGTAAATGGCTGGAGTATTGCAAGAGATGCTGGCAAGACAACTGCTATCGTGTTCATTGACCTCAGCAAGGTATTCGATCGTGTTCGCCACCAGCTATTATTGTTAGACCTGTATGAAATTGGAATATCTGGAGCAGCCCTGGCCTGGTTTTCTAGCTATCTAAGTGAACGTTATCTACCAGTGTACTTTTCGGCCATTCAATATTTTGGTAAAGCGAGGCTAACATGCATATTGATGTTTGCTTCATGTACCTTGAAACATTAAAATATGGCCTTCCAGATCTGGCGGTTCGTTTGACATACATATGCATGCAGGTGCATGGCTAATATATCTGTGGACACCACCACTGCACTGTACTGTACGCCCTAGCCTGAGGCCAAGTTTCGCGCCTAATGCAGCAGACAAGACAAGTGCTGGAAGAGAAAGCCGCACAGTACTCGTATCATGTCGGCACACAACAGATACAACAAGCAGAAATGACAAGGAGATTGAGAAGAGGTGCATTACATGTACTTGTACGCAGAGAGTGTGTGTGTTTGCGCACTAAGCTTGTCCCTAGAGTAGATGGAGGATAACTGACGAAGAGTCCGTCGAAGCTACGATGGATATGGAGAGGTTGGCGAAGGAAATCAAGTGGCGAGTTTTGGAAGTTCGACAGGGCCACAAAGAGATCAATGACACACTGCAGCAAAGATGTCCACGGAAAAGAGGGATGCCGAGCAGATCCATATGAAGGTTTTGCTAAGCAGAAAGCATAAGCAAGCGCGGTGATGTCACCGAAGAGGAATTGGACACAGTGATTAGGGAACATGTGCGTCAAGTCGGTCACAAGTACGGTTGAAAAACTATGCAAGGCCTATTCTCGAGCAACGGGATACGGATTGGGGAAGGCCGAGTTTGACGGTCGCTGAAACTCGCTTTTCCTCACGCTCAAGCACTGCGGACAAACTTGGCCAGGCGGTTACTGAGCCCTGTACCCTTTTCAGCCGATTATTTCGGTGAAAAGTTACATGTAAATTAGATCGAGAAACTTGTTCGATATGGAGTAACACGTGTATTAGCCATTGACGGCTTCAGCTGGAAGGTCGTTGGTTTCATCAGCCTTCCACAGAAAAATGCCGTTGAAATCTACGCCCGTCTCTTCAGGCCATTACTGTTGCAAACCGGCTAGTGGGATCAGGTCCGTTCAGACGGTGGTAGGGAGTTTGATCTCATGCTGTTTGTTCAGGAATATTTAGCTAACTTGCGCGAAAATACTCAGAAGCCGCCCTATCGCTGCACGCAAAGTATCCACAACCTGAGAGCGGAGAGGTATTGGTGCAACGTGAACCAGAGGGTGAATTATCCGCTGGAAGCAGCTCCACGGTCTTCGGAGGAGATGAATGTATTCGGTTTAAGTAACGGCGTCCACAAATTTTGCGTTTCTTGGGTCGTCCTGCAGGTGGCAAATGCTGGTATTGAACCATTATTGTAGTCTTGGAATGCTCATCGCATTTCAGGCCGCGTTGGAAGCATACCTAATGTGCTGGCTGTGCGTTCGTCTGGTGTTGCCACAAACATTGCGTGTCATGTTCCTTCATCCCAGCGTGCCATCGACATGTTTCTTGCACGTGTAAGTCGGCTAACTCCAGCAAGGACGTATGGCACTGATCCACTGGAATTGGATGAGGAGCTGGTTGATTGACGACTAGAACTATTCCACCAAGAGCAATGCCCTTATCGTATCTTCTCAGAAATCGTCCATGACAGCTGTGACAGCTTACGGGAAGCAATAGAAAGCGCACAAACACTTTCAATTCAACTTCAACCATGAACCTTTGCTCACGCCAAGTTATGAGTCAATGAATCAGTGAAAGCAGCGTTGATGACAACGAAAAGCCGCAGAAATGACCGCGGCAAGTCATGATCAGTGGACGTGCAGTGAGCTGTACAAAATTATACACTAAGTCTAGTAACTTACGGTGGGTTAATAACATAAGCACAGAAAGAAAATTAAAAGAAACGCAAGAGATGAAACGGTATTTACTATATTTAGTACAATGGGCAATTAAGCGAGCGCTTTGCAATTGTCTGGCTTCATTTCACAAAATGTCCTCACTGCAGCTGTAGTCATCAAATGACTCTCGGGTTATGGGTGATGGAAGGGAGTCACCACATTCACTTGAGACCTTCGTGGGACTGCTAGCGCATTTCTTTCTGGCCTGAACTGGATCATACTTTTGGGATCCGGAGGCGGCAAATTGTCCAAAATTGCAGACACCGTCTGTCCAAGCCCGTCCAAACGCTCTAATATTTCTTAAGGATGTTTCTATAGTCCCTGTACCTCCTTTGTAAAAGCACGCAGACACACATCTTTGTCTGGCTTCTCTCCGCTTGATTTGCAGGTAAGACGTCGGGGAGAGTTTGGCGTTTCGGTTTTATTGCGCATGGCCGCCGATGTTGAGGAAGCGGTGCCGGAGATACGGGCCATTAGTGGTTTCTCTGGCGAATCGAGCATTAGTTTTGCAAGTGATACGTTGCTCGTCCCGAAATGCTTTTCGTAGTTCTTTTCTGTTGACACCACCAGCTGCTTGTTTGGTGGACGGAGATCGTCCGCTTTCGTAGACGCGGATATAACGAACCCCATTGCGTTGGTCAGAACCAAGTCCTCGTTGATCCCTTCTTCTGCCAGTCTGTCTTTTACTGCCCTCAGCAACGTTGAAACAGACAGACAATCAGCATTTACTTTGACACTGATGCTCTGTATTTGAGTGTAGTTACGTGCTCCGCTGGCTTTTGCCGTTCCGTCGAATCTCACCAGCGTAATAAGTCGAGTGATTTTCCTCTTGGAAAGGCTTCTTGTAAGAGCCACCAGAGGAGTAACCACCGGCATGTGTTGGAGGAAATGAGCCTCGCTGCTTCATGCCAAAGCGTAGGAAACTCGGCGACGAATTCCAACCGAAAAGCGTTTCCAGCTCCATGTCTCCAGCGACTCGCTCTCTGAGCGGTGCACTGCAGCTCTCACCTTTAACAGTGAATGAGAGAGAGTTTTCAGGGAGAACTAGCAGTCCCTAGTTGTCGAGAAAAAAATACTTTTCCCAATTTGTTGTCCGTTTTCTCTGCAAGCTGAAACAAACTTGCAATCCACTAGATGTTCACATTTTCCCTCCCCAACTTGAAAACCTTGCTCTTGGATTGATTCTGGAATAAGAGCGATGATTCCATGGCCATGTCCTCGCGTGGCTGCAAACCACAAGGGTCCAACTTGACTGAGCTTCAAAAAAGGCTCATGCCACTCGATTTCCCAATTCCTAGCACCAAGTGCGCAACACACACTCTTTCAAGTTTGCGTGCGAGCTCGTGCTAAGAGTCTACTGTGCGGCTTTCTCTTCCGTCTTGTCTGCTGTATTGCGCGCGAAACTTGGCCTCAGGGCGTACAGCCGCAGAGCAGTGCAGGTGTCAACTGATGTATTAGTTATATACATGCACCTGCATGCATATGTATGTCAAACGAACTGCCAGATCCGGAAGGTAATGTGTTGATGTTTCGACCTGCATGAAGCAAACATCAATATGCATGTTAGCCGCGCTTTACCAAAATATTGAATGGCCGAAAAGTACATTGGTGGTTATCAACGTGTCTGCACTGATACGTCCACATCTCAGTTGTTGCCTGTCACTAGAGGGGTACCTCAAGGTAGCGTATTAGGTCCACTTCTTTTCAATGTGTATGTTGCCTCACTGCCCGAGATTGCCTCTAAGCTGTCATCGAAACTGTTAATGTTCACAGATGACAAAACTTTATACGTAAGCAACAAAAGCATGGAAGTAGCCGCAACAATAGCAACTAATGCCCTCGGCTCAATTTCAGACAAACTGCAGGAAAAAGGATTAACCATCAACACCATGAAAACAGTAGCCGCGGTTGTGCAACCGAAAAACCATGTTGAGAAACCTCCCAATATTCTATATAATGGCACTCCACTCGAGTACGAGCACAACAAGTGTTGCCTTGGCTTGGAAATTGATGACAAGCTACTATGGAATAACCAAGTGAATAGCGGGATTCTGAAAGCAAATCGTAAAATTGGAGAATCGAGACGCGCACGATCTTGGAGACACCTTTCGCGACTTGCGAGGCGTTCTTTCCTTGTCAGTGTTATCCAGCCCGACATTGAATATTGTGCTGTCGCGTACATTTGCTCCTTGTCCGTCTGTGAAAGAAACAAGCTCCGAAAGTGATATCATCGAGCTGTCCAAGCTGCAGCCGGGTTCCAAAACGACTGCTACACAAGTACACTGGTGAATCAGCTAAAAGTTCAGCCAATCGAAATTTTGTGGCTCCTGCAACCGGCTGGGAACATTCGCTTACACTTGCCGGACACAACCACCAGCCGCTTGTCTTCGAGACATTTTCACAGACAATCAAAATACCTACAACACCAGAGGGAGAAAAGTAAGGAACGTTGAAATCAAGTTGTATCACACCCGCACCGGCATGAACTCAATACAAAACTGTCTTGCATCGTTGTTGGACATATTACCAAGAAATTTAAAGTTATGTCAATCTGTGTCTTGTTTTCAGTTAAAGCTCTTAAAATTTCAATAAGTGGAAGGACCTTTGAGCTTTCACCCTCACGTTTTACTTACAAAGACTCTAAGGTAAATTCAAAGAGATTCTTAAAATTGTTGTATGATCAGGTTTATGTGAATGGTCTTTATTCTTTAATCTTTCGTAGTGTCCTGTAACCAGATTGTTGCACTCTTAAACTGGTTTTGTTGTCATGATTCGGTTCTCTTTATAGTTGTGCTTTGCACTGTTGAGTTGCCGATATGAAATAAACAATTAAATAAAAAATGCATATTGAGTTAAAAAAGAAAACAAAACATGCTGGACGGTTAGCTCCCTGTTCTGGCGCTCTTCAAAACCTTTTTTCAAGTTCGATAACCTCGACTCGCTTCGCTTATTGTACAGATAGAATGGCCAAGTTAATTCAAATTCTATCTGCCTTCAGCCCGGGAGCGACCGAAACAGCCCCGACGAAGGCTCTACATGATCAGCATTGTAGCAAGGGTGAGTACGCGGACCTCCTGCTGTCTCGCCTTCAGCAAACTGACTCCCCCGAGCCCACGTAAGTCCGACGACGTAAGGAGAAGGCGACGGACATCATCCGAGACTGTACACAAATCTTTCGATTTTCACCAGGAGAAGGACCCCAGCCAAACTGTCTGCAGGCCGAATCAAGCGAAGACGAATTCCCACTCTCCCCAAAGTCTACACCGCCCAAGAAGCTGCCAACCAAACGACCAATCGCGACAAAGAAAGCACCAGTAGCAATGGAGCGGCTTCCCGAGCAAGCTAACCATAAGGACAGCTCATCGGGGAGGCCTGCTAATCCGGAGAGTCAACCGTCAAGTACCAACCAACCCTCTTCTGTGCCTCAGGTGAGTCTACAGGACGTGATGACTAGTGACCGAGCTAAGCTCAAAATTTGACGAGAAAATATCTGACTTAACAAGAAAGTTAACAGGCCAACTAAAGAACGACCTCCGTAACGAGTTACGAGAAGACATAGATACAGCCCTGCATAAAATCAGTTTGAAGCTCATGCATCAAATCGAGAAGTTTGAGAGTGAAACGATGAGGGCTACCAATGACGAGGACACAGCAAAAACCATGGTCAAAAGCCTTCAAGAAAAAGTTGAACACCTAGAAAAAATTATGGAGAAGGAAGGCGGGGCAAAGCGTGCGAAAAATGTGCTTTTGTTCAACATGCGCAATTGTGAATTAGACGTGAAACCGAAAGACTGGTGAACTGTTGTCCAGACATTCTTTCGGGAGGCTTTGGAGTTTGAAGAAAAGTTTGAGATAGCTGATGTCATGCGCGTAGGTGGTCCAGGTCTTGCACCCGAACAACCCGACCAAAGTAACAACACCGGCCATACAAAGAAAGTACTCTACCTTGTTCGAATTCACAACATCGCCGAGAAGAGGAAACTGCTAAAGGCTTGTCGCAACCTCATACACACCAGACCGGAAGTCAGTGTGCGAGATGACCTCACCCTAAACAATTAGCACGTAACAGAATACTTCAGCCACTGTTTAAAGAGCTCCGCAGAGCGCAGAAGCACGCTTGGTTCAGAGGCGCTAAGCTATCCACGCGAGAGAACACAGGAGCTGTACCCGTCAAGGTCACCAGCCCCGTGTGCACTGTCTCAGGGAGGGCAGCGGCTCTGCGGTCTGAGCTCTCTTCTTGAGCCATGACCATGACGACCGTGCACGGGATGCATGTAAATACTGCTGCCGCGTCATGCGCAGCAAGAACTAATATGAACAATAATAACACTATATCATCCAGCTCCAACCCCTTTGTGGCGTTCTGCTCGGGTCAGGAGGGCAGACGGCCATTAGGTCCTGGCGGGGCCGTTTCACGCGGGATCGGTAGAAAATGAACAGGATTGGCTGCACTTACGGGCGTTGGTACCAAATTTGTGGAGGCAAAAGCAAACAGAGTCTTGCTGTCATGCAGGTGAGCTGCTGCGAGAACGAGGTCGATAGGAAGAACGTGCTCGCATACGGCCAGGGAAACACGCAAATGCTGCTGCAGCGTGTTTGTGAGGGCGGAAATCTGGCCACTTAGAGCACTGATCTCCGATGTCCATGGTTATACAGCAGCGGTTTCAGCCGCAGTGTCGACAGCAGACACTCGGCTCTGTGAAGAATACCGTTGCAGAGACAAGCCTATGAGTTTATCGGCTATCTCAGCCTGAGTCTGTAATGTGAGGGTTTATCGTGCTGGAGCCTCCCAAGACCATAACGACGTCTTTCGGTAAACGCTGGAAGAAAAGCTGGCGAATTATCCCAGGATTGATCGTTTTGGTTCCAACAAGACGTTCCAAAGGCCCAGCAGTTGACTCAGTTTTTGGTCGCCCAGCTGAGCAGCAGACAAAAGCTGATGAAGCTTGAACGTTTCCGGCTCGGAAGTGCGGCGGATGAGGGCATCCTTCAGAGTGCTGCACGAGCGCGTTGTGGGTGAAGACAGCAACAAGTCGCGGACTTCGACAGCGTACTCTTTATTGAGCGACGCCACGACATGGAAATATCTCGTCCGCTCGTCGCTGATGTTGCGTGTGGCGAACTGCGCCTCCGCCTGGGCAAATTACACCTCAAGATCGCCAGGCCAAAAAGCGGGGAGCTTGATGCTCACAGCAGAGACTTGGCTAGGTGCCATTGGTGACAAAAGGGGGCCAGTCGGAGTGGTGAGGGACACTGGAAGCAGGTGGGCCAAGCTCGGGCTGCCGAGAAAACGCGTAGCAAGAGGAGAGCTGGAAGTTGAAAGAGTCGGTGGCCGAGGTAGTGTCAAAACTGATGGGGAGGAAGAAATGGATTTTGGAAAGCAAAATTCCAGATGCTCGAGTAGAATTCGAGATGACAGAAAAAAGAATTTCGTCGCGTCGTAGTCACCACTTGTGACGTTCTGTTACCACCTGGCCACAAAATCGGCTAGAATCGTGTCGATCCCTACTTTCTACGCTTCCCCTAAACCGGCATTTTAAACCCTGAGACTCATTAGAACCACGTGTTTATTAATTGTAGGAAGGAAAGCTAGAGCTGTCCTGTCGAGAGAGAGAGAAGAAGAAGAAGAAGAAGAAGAAGAAGAAGAAGAAGAAGAAAAAGAAGAAGAAGAAGAGAGTTGGTTTTAGGCGTAGAGATTTTCTTTTTAAATACTTACTGTTTACAGTTACGCCACTTACGGTGAGGTTGCAAGTTGCTGTCAATTTGTTGAGTCACGGTCACGCGAGTTCAAACGCTGTACTTACTGTACGTGCACATTCCGGGTACGCGAGTGATTACTACACCTTTCAAAACCAGACAACTCCACGCGTGAGGGTCCTTCCTTCACTTACCTTCCTCTCGTTTAACGCAAGGAGTCTCTACAACAAAACTACCGAGCTTCAAACTTCCATCAATTCCCTCTCACAAAAAAAAACACCCTCTTTAATTGCGTCAGCGAAATCTGATGTGTGCGCGGTGAGCCCGACAGCATGTACTCCCTACCAGAATATGAAATCTACAGAAGGGATCGAGTTTGGAGAAAACACGGAGGCGTACTTTGTTATATACATTCTAGATCTCTTAACGCGGCAAAGAGGTGCAGAGATCTCGAAACTACCAAATGAGGACCTGTGGCTAGAACTGCAGATTAAAGGTCTTAAGCGAGCCTTATTGGTATGTTCCACATACAGACTACCAACACAAGACAGTACAAACTTTTTGAAGGCCACCAAGAGCACAACTGCTACAGTCCGCCGAGGCTACTGCTCTACAGCATACCACTTCATCATCACTGAAGATTTCAACTTTAAATGCAGTGAATGGTTTTCAGGAGACGTAACTGACACCAGCGGAGAAAATCTTCGATTCCTTAACAATTCCTGCGATCTGCATCAAATCGTGGACTTTCCAACGCATATGTACTTGAACCAATTAAACTCATGCCTTGATCTAGTTATCATCGATATGGCTGACAGTGTTGACACAACCTGTGCTATCTCAGGTACATTAATGTGTGTCACCCATACAAAACTGGCGTTCTTCGTTTACAGCCTTTCTACTGTTTCTTTACGTCCAGTCTTTTTTTACAGATAGTTGGGAAGTCAGAAGG
>JAOWAW010151649.1:0-10106 GCA_028565695.1 Nicola tetela | reverse complement strand
TTTATTAGAAAAGGCAAAAGACGAAATAGACCAGCAAACAAGGATATTAAATAGCAAAGGTAGAGAGCCCTTTCTAGACATCAGCTGCAGGAAAGTGCTAACCCAACAGTTCAACAAGTATCACCTGTAGAAGGTGTTCACCCAACACAACACACCGTTACACATGTCCTGCTGGAAGGCAAACAGTGAGTACACTTAAGGAACTCATGATCACTCTATAAGACTCTTCTTCATGAACGTTTTGACGTGGGGCACAAAGCTAAAGAAGAGCTGTGCACTCCAAGTCGAAATGTCCTCAGAAAAACAACTTGCTGGAGTGCGTGAGTTCCTTGGGTGTGAAACGAAAATACATCATGTGGGGACCACTTCTCTTCACAGCAGGGCAAGTGGGCTCGCGAGCCGCTGTGTGATTCGAAGCCCTCTGTTTTTATGATTTTACTGTCTTTGTAAGACTTTTTGAAACGGGTGGTCATGGAGATATTTCGGTGGCATTTCAGGCCGGGTAGCCAATATTCTAGTGTATTGGCACAAAGCAAGATGTCATATATATTATCTATTCTTCAGCTGTCTTTCAATTGAGTACTGAGATGCATGCAGTTGACTTGGCAGAACTATTACTGGCACCAAGGGGAGTATACAATATAATTTTCTAACCAGTTATTACTTAATAACACTGAGATAATGTACCTGTCTTTATCCTTCTGTTTCGTTTTGCAATTTGCATTCAGGGGTACATTGGCATATGCCAGTTCAATTTTAAAAAAAATTTTAGTAAACATTGTCACTGTGTATTGTCTGTACATGTAGAATTACAACTTAATGGCCTACACAGGCTGTGCTTTATGCAGCTACATGTAAATGTGCATACGCCATTTTGATTAGCAAGTCTTCAACCCCCGCCACCCCGGCAAATACAGCTATTGAGCTAACCGAGAAATCCAAGTGCGGTACATAGATCGGTAATCATTTACATGTATGAGTTAAGAGAGAGAGAGGTGGTTCTTGCCGGGTAATACTCATTACTAAGGAAAGACTTCTTTATTTTCTCAGGCTGAAATTTCAACGACGTTGCCTTTTCCACCTGACGAAGGCATGGTCAACCGGGCCGAAACGTTTTATATTTTAATCAAATTTCAACTGGAGAAGATTAAGAAGTCTTTCCTTTGTAATTTTATGAGTTGATTGTAAGAATTCAGGGACTTTACAAACGATAGAGCTGATGCGTACTATACTACTGAGTGCCAACTGTTAATTAACCAGCAAGGCCACGGACTTCATCACTCTATCATTTCAATAGACCCATAAAATGATTACCACACTTGTAATATCGCCGCTATAGTTATGTCTGCTCCCGTTAATGTTTGAGCCCCTCTTAAAAATTTTTGTAAATCTTCAAACTCGAGAATATCACTTTTTACTTGGAATTTCAGGCCATGTCATTGAAAAAAAAATCATTTGTATTGCCATGCAGCCATGTACATGTAGTTTCGTGGGGCTTTCTGCAAAGAAGTTGTTTCTGAAGACTCAGGCAAAGGGCCTATTGACAAAATTTCGAATTGAAATTAATGATTAGGACAACGCGGCAAATGCAGCATGTGACGTCGCACAACTACCAAAAAATCGGATTCTACTGATTTTGGGCTCTGATTCCGAGGAACCGAGAACCACCGTGTTCAACCACAGGTAAACTTACCAATAAATGAACTTTGAAAGAAAACATCTCTTTTTCGTTTGTCTGTCCGCAGAAATCACCTTACTTTGTGGAAAAGTTGTTACAGGAGCAAATCAATGTCAAAAACTTGAACTGAGAAAATGGACTTTTTCAGCTTCAGCCCCCCCCCCCCCCCCCTGGAAACCTCCCCAGGAGACAAAGCCCCAGACCCCAGTACCGGTTCTTGTCTTCACTGAAAGCTGTGCCGGACTACCCGGTATGTGAGATGATGTGTGATAAAAATTGAGTTTGCCGTGAGCTAACAGTGACACCATAATATCATCATGTCTTACATAATAACAGAGGTAGGCCAGACATACACATGTGTACATTGCATTTATTCTGCAGAGGAATACCTTTGGAGCTCTTTTTAAAATCTAGAAGAAAATCGCACCAGCATATTACGTAAAGGGCGCAAGCGGCGGATGATAGCCCATGCTTTAGACTTGGTGCAAAAACTCTATAAAATACATTAAAAGCCTCGGCTTCGGATTTAACGCGGAATAAACCGAGCATAGTGCCCTCAGTTTCGCCTCGCGCTACGCTCGGTTTATTCCGCTATAAATCCTCAGCCTCGAGTTTTAATCTACTGTTATAATAAAGAGGTATTTGTCCTATTTCACCGCATACTTGAACTGACACAATGCAATAATAACAAATCCCGAAACCGAGCGTTTATCGGTTGATAAATGCCGAGGAATATAAACCCCGAGCCTTCTTTTTAAAATAAAGATTTCACACCTGAAAGTTTTTCAGCACCTGCATAGTTTAGCCATGAGTTGTGCTCGCCTCGCAAAGTCCTCACCATTTCATTGTAGCCATGGCTGAAGGAAAGGAGGAGAAGCCGTCCGGATCCGCAGAGGGTATGTAATGGTCTCTCGAAATCGATCCAAGGGGAGTACACGGAAACCCATTGTAAACAGCAGGATTTGGATTCGCTGAAAGATTCGTTTCGCATTCGGATTCATTTTGATTGATGCATTTGAGCCCTAGATTTATTACGTGTAGTCTACTTCGTCTCGTAACCCAAGACTACAGTACTACTGTAACGTAATAGCAGATTTGCGTGACCTGTGTATTACTGTTTCCAGCTTATTTTGATTTCGTTTGGCGTGCGCGTAGTTCGTGCGCGCAAGAGACACATACTTCCCTTATGCCATAGAAATTATAGTACACCACACCGCGTTGTGGCTCAAAGTTAGTTGCAAACAGCTGTAGTGCAAGCTCGGCGTTCGGTTGACATTGTGTACCCGTCACCTCTTAACATAAACAAATAACGGGAAAATAGTCAATAACTGCCGGGAAGTAACCAAAATCCAATGCCCGTTCGGGCGGTACCGAAACTCTCCGCTGGCCTCGAACTTGAAGTTCTCTCCCTCGAGTCAAGCTAGCTGATTGGCCAATGTCATAGAAACAGTGATCTGAAAAATCTTGACATGCCAGAAGACGTGATCCTGGAGGGTGGTGGGAGATCGAGAGCGGATCGGTGCCAGTAATGCATTATCATGATTATTGCGCATAGCTTCACGCAAATGATCAGGAGCAGCTAGAGCCATTCGGGAGACGTACCGCAAACTTGGCCATCCGAGCCTTGGCTTGGCCTGCTAGTAGATCTTTTTTTGCGACACTGCCCATAAGCGTGTATTACACTTCATGGGAAGTTACCTGGTTACTATTCGTGCACATTGCGTACCTATAAATGTGTGAATGATGCCATTCGTTCGTCTAAAAAATACACATGCAGTGGAAACCACTCAATGTTCGCGACACTAAATTTTCGTCATTTCTCACAATGGACTGGTTTGCGACGTTTAATTTTCGCGATTACACGGTGCAACAGAGCGTCGTATGTCAGTAGCACAGGCACGACGTGCAAAAGTTTCGATTTTGCAAAGTTTTTTTCGCAATTTCGTGCTTTCGCGAAAATCGCGAACGTTTCTACGTCGCGAAAATTAGGCGGTTTACAGTAGACCATTTCCTGGCCTCCATGGTTGTCAAAGGAAACCGACTGACGCGATCGATATCAGGACTCGATCATCAGAGATCCTAACCGAGTAGTCATAACATGAGGATTTCCCAACGCATCTGTCAGAAGCGAACACGTTGCACAAAAACGAACTGTCACATCTTGTACGGTTTTGACACCAATTGTGACATGCATTCCTACCCTCAGCGTGATAGTATCTCTAACCTCTGTAACGTTTTTCTACGCAGGGGTTCCAAACCTTAACAGTTACGACGAGACCAGGTCTTGTATTAGTTTCATTTATTGAGATAGACACACACGTGGTGAAAGCTAGAAGACAGGAAATCAAAAAAGAGCATCAGAATGGAGGGCAGGATACATATAGGCATGCATGCAGTGAATGGTTGCTAGGCAATATAAATTAAGTACCGTCCAGGCAGACTATCTTGTTACACCTCCCCTTCCATAGAGTAAAGAAAAGAAAGTGTACATAATCAAATCAAATCATGTCACATAGTCCTTCATCCAAACTGCTGCCTGCTGAACTCTGCTGGACTTGCGCACCACTGGCTCTGCTGGCTTTGATAGGACATTCTTGTTCTCTTCTGCAGCGTCTGGCTGTTGTTCTGGCTGTTTGTCAAGTTCCGGTAGGTCCAGTTCTGGTTGTTCCTCCATCTTGACCAACTGACGGCAGTTCCATTGGTAAGTAGCACCGCCTGCTTTCACATCATAACTTCTAGGACCATGCTGGCCAACACAAACTCCTGGTGACCATTTCTGGTCTCCTGGTAGTTTCATCTGAATGGGGTCACTGATCTCCAGATGTGGCAAAAGTTTTGCTGTCTGGTCATAGTAGTGCTATTGTTTGGCTTTTGCACCTACCAGCGCACTGCTATTATGTTCTTCTGTTGCCTGGGGCTGCAACAACTTTCCAGCGATGAGTGGGCGTGTTTTGCATTGACAGCCCATTAGTTGTTGCGCCGGACTTGTGCCAAACCCCTCACTTGGCATGTTTCGTCAATCTAGCATCGCCATGTATTCTGATTGGCCACTCGCCTTGCATTTAGTGAACAGCTGCTTTACCGTTTCAATGGCATTCTCAGCTTTTCCATTAGATTGTGCACAAGGAGGAGACAATTTCACATGCTTGAATGACCACTTCTTGGTGAATGCAATGAACTCTGTCGATGCAAATTGAGGGCCATTGTCAGTCACAAGAATATCTGGGATGCCGAACCTTGCAAACACATCTTGTAACGCTTTAATCACCTTCTGTGATGTTGCGCTACTGGAGACATTCGAGACTTCAATGAAATTACTGAAATAATCAACTGTTACAAGCAAGACATGGCCATCACTTTCACAGAGGTCAGCAGCAACTTTTGACCACGGGCAGGCTATGAAGTCGTGCTGATAAAGTGGTTCCTTCCTCTAGTCTGTGTGGTGTGCCAGACACACGTCACACTTGGACACAAATGTCTTTAATCTCAGCTAACATTCGTGGCCAGAAGAGAGTGTCACGTGCTCTTCGGATGCAGCCTCCAATGCCAATGTGCGTTGAGTGCATGGCTTCTATGAGCTCTTTCCGCAAAGCGGCTGGGACCACCAACTAATGACGCTTGGATATCAGCTGGTCCTGCACAGTCAGCTCATCTCACACATCGAAATATGGGCGGACACACTCCAGAATGTCACCCTTGCTGAGCGGCCATCCAGTTTTGATGATATCCTGCAGCTGCTGCAACACTGGGTCATTCTCTGATGCGTGCGTGATCTGCTGCCATTGCTCTTCACTGACTGGTACCATTTTGTGATTATTAACTCTCTCCAACTCTTGCTCAAAAAACGCGGACATTGACTTCTCGTAAGTGTGCTTGGCTGAGAGTGTTGGCTAAGTACATCTGTTCACCTTTCTTGTAGTTCACTTGCAAATTATACTTCTGGAGTCTGAGGGGCATCCGCTGCAAATGCTTGGGAGCTGCATTGAGTGGCTTAACTACAATCGACTCAAGTGGTTTGTGGTCAGTCTCAACCGTCACTGCTTTTCGCCTGCAGATGTATGGCTCAAACCGCTCAGATGTGAAGACTATTGCCAGCAGTTCTTTTTCTATCTGTGCATACCTTTCCTCCGTCTGCATGAGTGCTCGTGATGCGAATGCCACAGGCTGACCTTTTTGCATAATGGTGGCACCAAGCCCCGTCTTGGATGCATCACACTGCATCGTCACTTCTTTGTCCAAGCTGTAATACCGCAGTACGGGGGAGGAGGCTACTGCTTTCCTCAAGTTCTCCAAAGCTGACTGCTGAGCTTCGCCCCCAAACCATTCTGTGTCTTTCTGTGTCAGATCTCAAAGTGGCTTGGTCATGTCAGAGAGATGAGGTAGAAATTTGCTGAGGTACTGCACCATACCAAGTAAACGTTGCACACCTGCCTTGTCTGTTGGGGCTGACAACTCACTTATCGCTCTTGCTTTTTCTGGATCAGCAAGCAGCCCTTTGTCTGATGTAATGTGCCCAACAAATGGGACCTGTGGCTGTCTCAACTTGAGCTTTGCAAGGTTGAGTACGACACCACACGCTTCGCATCATGCAAGAAAGTTGGTGAGATTCTTGTCGTGGTTGAGCACAGCTTCATCATGCGTGTCACCAAAACTGACAATCAGGAAATCATCTGCAATCACTTCAACACCAGACAATCCTTCAATCAACTCATGCATCCTTCTTTGAAACACCTCTGGAGCAGAATTAAGTCCAAATGGCATGCACTTCCATCAGTAGCGACCAAAAGGTGTATGAAATGTTGTGAGAAAAGACGACTCCTCATCAAGTTTGACATGCCAGAAACCGTTTTGTACATCACATTTCATGAATACTTTTGCACCCTTGAGGCATGTGTTGACGTCCTCGATGGTTGGTAGTGGATAGTGTTCTCTCTGGATCGCTTGGTTCAGGTCTCTGGGGTCTAAGCATATCCTTATCTTGCTGTTTGGTTTCATCACCTCTACCATGGAGCTAATCCATTCTGTTGGTGGTTACTTGCGTGATAATATCTTGTTTCTCCAGTTCCTGCAATGTGTCATGCACTTTCCCTCGGAGTGCGACCGGTACTCAACGTGGTGCATGTTGTACTAGTTTCGCTGATTCTGCCAGATGGGTATTGTGTTTTCCCGTCAGCTCACACGTTTTCTCTGAAAAGACGTTTGGGAATTTCTCCAGTAGCATGTCCTTGGTGACTGGCTGCTCAACCACAAATACCCTTGCGTTGCCGGTGCATGGTTGGTTGATGGCGTCATTATCCAAATACTTGATAATTTTCATTCCCACGAAGGCTTTGCGTCCAAGCAATGGGCGGACTGTGGAATTGTTGACCAGCTTGCAATCCAGAAGACAACTAAAGTCATTTCGCCAAACCCGAAGGCGGACCTCTCCCACAATGGATAAATGTGTTCCCCTGTAAGCCGTCAATGATGCTTTCATGGGCTTCACGTTCTTGAGTTGATAATCATGAGTTGCTTGCCTGTACAACGCAACTGGCACAACGTTGCACTGTGCTCCAGTGTCTGGTTGGAACCTTAAGAAGTTGCCTGACTCCAGCCTCAATGTAACAAGCTGATAATCATCCAGTTGACTTGATTTTCCACTGCTTCCTAACACCTGCAATTCTTCATCTTCCGAGTCACGGACATAAACATCCACCCCACGTACTGACGATTTCCGCGCGCTTTTCCCACTCTTCGATTGGCAGTTAACTGCAAAATGGTTGTTCTTGCCGCAGGTTCTGCATTTTTTTTCCGTACGCCGGGCATAGATCCTTAGACGTAAACTCGTGGCTCTGTCCGCAGTTCCGGCATTCTTTGTTCCCTGTGCATGCTTTCGCGGTCTGCTTGCAACCTGCGCCTTGATTCACGTGGCTTTTCCTTGCTGCCACCGCCGCATCTGACGATCCCACGGCGTTGTCGCTCTCCACAGCCTTCATCTGCGTACCCGTTGTCTCCGCAGAGTGACAGAGCTCGTCTGTTTTCTTCAAGGTTAGGTTGCTTTCACGTAGCAAGCGTTCTCTGACCTTGTTATCACGAATACCAAAAAGAAGTCGATCGCGGAGAATCTCGTTCGGGGGTGTTCTCGAAGTCACATCCTTCTGCAAGTCTTTAAGCGCGGTGCGATACTGACCATAGCTTTCACCAGGCTCTTGCACTCGACGATTGAAACGAAAACGCTCAAAAGGTACATTCTTTCTTGGCTCGCAGTAGGCACGAAATTTTTCCAAAACCGGTTGGAGTTTTTCTTCGTTGATCGGAGTGTCCCATTGGAAAGTGGAGTACATTTCCCGTGCTTCCTCGCCGATTACAGTTAATAACGTGGATACCTGCACGGCTTCACTCTTGCTCGTGAGCTCGATTGCTAGCATAATGTTTCCAAGCGAGTTCGAACTTTTTCCATTTATCTGCTGCTTGAGGGTCGTGGATCAGAAGCGGGGACGGAGCTGGAAGCGGATTTGGTGTCGCCATCGGCCTGGAACGTAGGGCTCCACTTCTGACACCATGTAACGATTTTCTACGTAGGGGTTCCAAACCCTAACAGTCACGACGAGATCAAGTCTTGTCTTAGTTTCATTTATTGAGATAGACACACGCATAGTGAAAGCTAGAAGACAGGAAATCAAAAGGGAGCATCAAAATGGAGGACAGGATACATGTAGGTACGCGCGCAGTGAATGGTTGCTAGGCAATATAAATTAAGTACTGTCCAGCCAAACTATCTCGTCACAACTTCCTGTACTGCCTTGTAGTCCGCCGGCCAAACATCAGAAAGGGGCTAAAAGTTGCAGTCTGCTGCACTCTTCACCAGACAAGCTGACACACACACACACACACATGTTCTAAAAGACACCCTGAGGATGAGGAATTGACTTGTTGGACGAAGCTAAAGTGTGCAGGTCATGTCGATCTGGCGCAGTTTCTCTCAGCCTGTCCAGCAGACGAGTTGCCATAGCAACCGATCTCGAGGTGTACTGTTTCCTCATCTTTCCGGTGGATAGCATCTTTCAGTGGGGTGTTATGTTGTTCCCCGTACATGAACTCACCTAATGAGCTGTCGACCAAAGTAAAAGTGCCAGCAACGACCGTCTACTATGTCTGAAATGCTCTGGCACACAACTGAGGCAGTGGTTACACAAGTTGCCCTGACCTGGCCTGGCAAGCCAGTATGTTCAGGTCACTAATCTGGGTCTGTAGCTGACTATACGCCATATGGGCACAAATCAGTAATAACTAGGCCTACTTTAATGATGGTTGGTAGGCCATGTGCCTACTGCACATGCATTTCATGGCCCTTCCTTTATTCCGAGACTGACAGGAAGTGCCACGGCAACCATGACCTCAAAGAGAAACTCAGTAGAAGACGTTGGAGACACAAAGGGAGAGAGAGAGAGGGGGAGTGTGACCCAATTAACCCTAAGCTTTGGAACTTTAAAATTTTACATGCTGGGGGGAGGGGGGGGGGAGGGTGACTGAACCCTAAGCCTTGGAACTTTTACATGCTGGCTGAGTCAGTGACTTATCATCGGATCAAGCTAGCTGAGTCAGACGATCTCAGCAGTGGGCCAGCCAACCATGATGACTGAAACAACACAACTCAGCCTCAGGGAAGAGCCTCAGTATAGGCTGAGAGAGAGAGTCTCAGAGAGAGCTGGAGAGAGAGTGAGCCTGTGTTTGCGTGCGTGCGTGCGTGCGTGCGTGCGTGTGTGTGTGTGTGTGTGTGTGTGTGTGAGGGAGAAAGCCTTGGAGAGACGGACAGATAGACAGACATACAGTCTGACTTGGACGAACTGACACTGGCAGAGATCATACAGATTGTCCAGAGAAACAAACTCAGAATAGCCCACGGCAGAGCCTCAGAAAGAGTGGGAACACCACCAGTTCCTGCAATCATACAGCTGCAGGAATGTGGGAAATCGGTAGATACTTGATGCACGTTACACACTTAGTCACAAATATCAATTATTAATATTCATGTGAGGAACCTATACTTAGTCTCTACTGGCCCTAACAACAGTGAAAAAAAAACAGCAACTGAGCAACTCGTAAACACCTGTCCCAATTCACTGATCATGCTACTGAACTAAGGGAATTTTTGTGCATCTGCTTTGCTCCTATTACAACCATATTGAAAACCTAGTGCAATAGACTCAGTTCCAGTGAAAAGGCCGATACCCACAAATTCATTGGTGCATAAATTGGTGGAAAACAATGCAGGACTATATTATACACCCCTTCAGTTGTTGTAAGCTTTCTTGACTCATTGCCAATGCCTTCATCATGCAATGAAAAACTGGGAAATTTGAGTACAGTGCTTATATGATATTTTCTTTAATAATGATGAATTGCTCTTAAAACAGTATGTAGGTGAGTACAGTAGCCAGCCTCCTTA
>JAOWAW010151638.1:0-10106 GCA_028565695.1 Nicola tetela | reverse complement strand
CACCCCCCCCCCCCCCCCCCCAATTACATAGTTCAAACAGAGTACCCTGAGTGTCAATGTTCTCTTTTAGCAACTGTCTTGGGTTGTCACATAGTGTGTGACAACCCAAGACATTTTGCAAGGCTTTTTCTTGCAAGGCTTTGCATTGGGACTGACCAAGTCGTGATGTGTATCGAACGACGAGCCTGGTGCTGTGTTGATGTAGGCCTAGCTACATGTCGTGAGTGAGCTGATTCATGATGTAAGCGTGTCAGTGGATACATCTATTGATAGAGGTTCGGCCGGGAAACTCACCAACCAATGATGAGCGAATCAATCTCATTGTTTGCATGAATCGTCAAAGGGTTATATTTGCCTAACAAAATTGGAGGTGACCGACCAAAACGCCACCAAACAAATTCAAATTTGAGCTGGTGAAGAGTGATGTATTGACAAAATATTGGTATGTACTTATCTGATAAAAGTCAGAAATTTTGGGGCCGAGTAGTGAGGAAAGGTTGTTCGTGGCTGCAGCCATTCTTTACAGTTGGTGGTGCTTTCTTCTTCGAAAACATGAT
Source organism: Nicola tetela (assembly GCA_028565695.1). Classification (NCBI taxonomy): domain Eukaryota; kingdom Metazoa; phylum Porifera; class Calcarea; order Clathrinida; family Clathrinidae; genus Nicola; species Nicola tetela. The sequence goes on along the minus strand of JAOWAW010151638.1, from coordinate 9,549 downwards.
GCACATGTTGATGTACATGTTATCAGCGAGCTGATTCATAATGTATATGTAAACACATCTGTTGATAGAGGTTGGGCTGGGAAACTCACCAACTGATAACAAAAGAATCGATATCATCGTTTGCATAAATTGTCGAAGGGTTATATTTGCCTGACGAAGATCGGAGCTGACCAACTGAAACGTTGCCAAACAACTTTAAATTTGTGCTGGTGAAGAGTGATGTTTTGACAAAATACCAGTATATACTTATCCGGTAAAAGTATCAAGTTTTGGGGCCAGGGAGTGAGAAAGGGTTGTTCTTGGCTGCAGCCATTCTTTACAGTTGGTGCTTTCTTCTTCGAAAATATGGCTTCCCACACAAAAGTGTACAAGGCTGTACGGTGTACACTCTTGGCAAGGGTGGCAAACGTACTACATGTAGTATTACTTGGATCAAGACATTGCAAACAGACAGTGCATTACTGCACATCCCAGCACACCCCGTAATCATGTTTCCCTTCCTCATGAAAGCTAGCCTTCGCGGCAGTTGATCTCTGTTTGTACAATCCCTAAGTTTTCTCCTGGGTCCATGTATTGTAGGATCGGCTGCGAGATAGTCTGCGGCTAGGGTTCCATGCATGTGCGATGTGCGCTACCTTTATACTATTATAGAGATCTGGAGAGTCCACAGTGTTGCTCCTCAGTGAATGATGTACAACTAGTAACCTCAATTAAGTGACAGAAAAAAAAAATCTTCAAGCATGAAACTAGTGCATAAGGCTTTGGAAAAACTACAAAACACACTAAAGGCTGATTACTAAATTTAGTATGTCCTGCATTGCAATATTATACATAGGAAGAGCCTGCGAGGGTTCCATGCACCTGCACCACTTGTAATGAAAGAGACAGGGAAAAGCCAGCAGCACTCGCAGACAAGTTTTCACCAAATTGAAACCAGATAACAAGACATCGCTCACTTTTTGACCTTTGAAGGTCACCAGCGGAACAAAATGGTTTCGTGAAGCTGCAGAAAAAAAGAAAAAAGGACAGCACCAGAAGAAAACCCATAAGAGAATACATCCACGCATGTTAACATGGCTATAAAGTATTGCCATACAAAGCTTGATATGTAAGGCCTTACCATCATATCCTAGCACTAAAGGATTTTTCAGCTGCAGATTGGCATCAGCGACAAAGTGACCAGTTTGAGAATCTTCCCAAATAAGTGGAAGGTAAATACCTCTGCAAGAGAGAAAAAATAAAGAGTGAAGGGAAAGAGGAAGAGGGCAAACAAAGGGAACCAAAAAAGAAAGAGAGAGGGAAAGTCAAAAGGCAGGGCAAACAGATAAGCATCATAAACAAGCCATTCTGCATTGAATTTGAGTATTTTTTTACTGTTCCAGATATTCGTATTTGATTTTTATTGTTGCCCACTTGCTATTCTTAGCTGCTTAGCATCACAGATTCTTAGCTTGCCTCCAGAAGAGTTCACTGGACTCACCGAACTGGCGATTCAGGGGATGCATAGACAATGATCGGTCGCTGCGTTACATTAGCTAGAGTAAAAATGTGAAGCTGTGGTAAGTTCTGCTTTGCCTGTTCCCACGCAGCATGGGACCGTTGGGCCTGTCAAGACAAGAAAGTAAAGAAACAAACATTTGAAGCATTCAGTAACGAAAGTAAACACAGCTTGGGTCCCTCTGAATGAGTCAGATAGTGCAAGCTACACTAAAGTCCACTCTAGTGCAACTACATGTACATTAGGACAGCATGCAAGTCAATAGCCAAAACAGTACACTGGGTATAATGCATAACATTCAATACAAACTCTACACCTCTGCTGAATTATTTTTCAAGAAGCCTAGCTGCACAGTTTCCCTATTTTTGTGTATAAAAAAGCTAAGGAAACACATGGATGGCAGGGCGGGTTGTAATCAAAGGAAGGGCGAGTAGCATTTGATGAAAGACAGTAGCTGCAGGTGTTAGGCATATGTATGTGCATTGCACGGATGAGTTGAGGTGTGAAGACAATATTCTAGTTCTCAGCTTCAGTCTTGGTGCAGGCTTTAAATGATTTACATCTACGAAATGCAAGGAAGGGTCTGCAAGTTTTCCATGTGCTGGCGCCACTTGTTACTTTTAAAGTCCAGTCACCACAAGTACACTCCGAGGCTTGCGTCTCGTATTTTTTTCTTATTTATTTTTCTTCCCCAACTGCAAGGTGACAGCTCCCTGCAGCATGAATCCAGAGGAAGTTAGTGCTAAGGTTGGAGCAAATAAGTAAGTTAAGAGAGCATCATCTCGATTCCTAACATCATGGACTCTGCCACCAGGAATTATGACAAGTAAGAAAGGTCAACAGTTTGCATTTTGCAAGTATTGCAGCAGTGACTTCAGTATCAGCCATGGCAGATTCAACAACATAATGAGGCATGTGAAGGCAAAGTCGCACAAGAACAATGCGAAAGTCGCCGCTGGTAAAAGGTCTCTGGAGTCATTTGCTCCCATTGTGAATGACAGGATGAGGATGTGACTGCCACATTTCATGGCTATGTCTTTAACTTCTACCAACCATTTGTGAAGATGTTGAAGGCTTTTGACTTCAAATCTTCCACCCTGCAGCTGTTAAAGGTCTTGAACCCAGAACAGGCACAGCAAGCATTGTCAGATACCATCAACGAGTTGCATTCCAAATTTGCTGAGGGTGCATTCCTTGAAGTCACCTTTAGGCGATCTCAAGTATGCAAGTCTGGCAAACTTGGCTCTACAGCTCCTCGCCATCCCGGTATCTAATGCTGACAGTGAGCGTGTCTTCAGCCTGGTCCGTAGGATCCAGACAGACATAGATCTCAGCTGAAGATCAACACACTTTCTGCCCTCATCGCATCCCACCTCAACCAAGATGTGAAATGTTGTGAGCAGACCAAGTTCCCAGAGTCGCTTCAAAGCAAGCAAAGAAGTGTACAAATGAGAAGAATTGCGCCAGGGCTGCTCAGATTGAGTCATCATTTGTTTGCACAACAAGATCGTTAATATCAGCTTGCTGCGTTGTTCAACGGTGACAACCCTCTTCATGTTCTTATGGATATACATGTGCACATAGAAGCGTTCCCAAATATGTTACGGTTTGCAGCATGACATTGATATTTTCAATTATGTTATGGATTAAGTATGACCTAACCAGTGAGTGATTAAAAAAAATGCTTTTATTTTCATCCAGTACTGTGAGCACACAAAATGATGGAAAATCCCACAAAATGGTGAGTGGCAGTACGCTTGGTGAAGGGAGGGACTTGGCAAAACTAATATGCCATAAGTTTCATCAGTAGTACAGGGCCAGTCGGTGCAGTGTCTTGGAAGCTCTTGCAGCTCCATGGTTTTGAAGCGCAACTTGCTATTTAGTAATCATTTTAAAATATATGTGGATGACAATGCCTAAAGCCTTGACATTGCTGAACAGCAGGCAGAGGGATGTCTTAAGCTTGTTTGAACGTGCCTGCGAAAGCGTAGAGTATGGGGCATGTCTCGCCAGACGCTGTCTGTAATGTTTTAGGCGCCTCCCTTAGTTTCACATGATGATCTAACAGAAGATGGGAAGAAGCAAGCCTTGGGGCTAAGGAAGTGACATGGGTACATGCAATGGGCAAGACTGCCAAAAGCCCTTCACGTAAAATAACAGGTTAGAAGGCACTGCAAACTAGGTGTGAATTGTTGTAGGGCCCTGCGACTGGCTTCTCCAGAAGCCCGCTTTGTGGAGCGGCACAGTCCCACCAGTTAAAAATATTCATAGGTGGTGTTGCACCTGAGAGGCCTGCAGTTCATTTACCACCTTTTTGGGGGGTTCCTGGACTCCTTGGAAATGGTACCAGGCCATTCCTGGGATCCACTATGGAGTGAAAGAAACAGAAAATCAGAAAAAAATTGAAAATTCCTAAATATTATGCAATGATTATGCAATTGCCCTGCCCGAGCCAAGGCGACTAACTCTTTACAACAGATATTCATTCATAGGCAACTTGGCGACTTAAACAGAACATCAATTTTGTACACTGAGTATGGGAAGTGTCGATATGGAACATACGGGCATCACCCTTCTGTCTTGAATCTTGATGCAGCTCATACAGGTAGAATCGGCACTCTATAGTCGCACACTGTATGGCCTTGTACACTGCTGTATGAAAAACCATGGAAACGCTAGGTAATTGCAACACATCCCTCACACATTGATTAGGCCCCCGAAACAGGTTTAAAGGTCTTAAATCAATGGACTATTACTTTCAGTTAGCATAGGTACTAGTGTGCTCTTTAAATTACTGATCCTCTTTGTGTACAAGAATTGACAGTGATTGACTGATGATTGGGCCTTTATGCTGTTGTTATAATTTCGGCTTTTTGCTTTCTATTCTCTCCCTGTGCTTTTAGCACAACAACTTTTTCCTACTATGGACACAAAATATACTTACTAGTCTACATAACTACAACATGAAACTACAACATGGACATCCCACTGAACAGTACACATATTACTTTTCATCCTTCTTCTTGTTATATGTGACAGTTGTCTTGGTGACTTTCGTCATAGTATGCACCAACAACACTAAACAACTCATCAAACTGCTGACTGACGTGTTACACGTGCTCCCTTTCATAACTAACTTATCATGTACTGTACATGTAAACTGTACTGTTGTACATATTGTACATGTCTTTTTCATGATTGGCAAACTTCCAAAAAATATGATATCATTTTCCGTATAAACCATGGTGTTTCTGTAGTGACTTGAACAATCTCAGGATTACAGTTGGCAGTGCTAGTTTCAGGGTTCAGTGTCCAAATCGCTTTTCAGCATTTTACTGGGGTTTCGAAGTTTAAGTGAGTCCCAGAGTTCGAAGTCCGTGGCACCCTTTGGTGAGTGTTGACTCAGTCAGATTACTTTCCAGTTTGCGTAAGTTGCATGGTCGATCACCCTTTGCATGTGAAATACTTGCTGTGGTGAAAACAAGTCTCTATTGACACTCACTCACACACACCCGATAATCGTGCATGAAACCCAGCCGCAGTTGCAACTAGGCACAATGATGGTGATAAAAAAAAGTTACAATAGCTTCCTCCTTTTTAGATTGATACATGCAAGAGAAATCAATCCCTTTGAAAGAGAAATAAATAAAAGAGCAACTCAACCAGCTCTATTGACACTCACTCACACACACCCGATAATCGTGCATGAAACCCAGCCTCAGTTGCAACTAGGCCCAATGATGGTGATAAAAAAAGTTACAATAGCTTCCTCCTTTTTAGATTGATACATGCAAGAGGAATTAATCCCTTTGAAAGAGAAATAAATAAAAGAGCAACTTAACCAGCTCCACAAGATGCAGATTCTGCAGGGAGACACCCATGAAATCTGCCTTGCAAGTGGTATACTTTGCAATATCCGCTGTTGAAGGCAGGAGTTGAGCAGAAATTCTTCCCAGTCCAGCCACCATTTGCAAGTTACAAGTTATAAGTTTACACAACACTTTTCCCACCATAACAGTTAAACATAAACATTTCGTCTCAAGCACACCCAAAACTAACAGGAACTGCACAACAGCAAAGTGTGCACTGGTCACATACTTACTGGTTGAACTTCCTCTCGTCGCAACGCAGCTTCTAATTGTAGCTGCTCACACCATCGTTTGTAAATCAGGAACTGGGCTTTGGGGTCTGTCAATGTACGGCGAACCGCATCACGCAGCAGACAAGTGCGGTCGTGAACACCCCAAAATCCGAGGGATGCTGCATGAAATAGCGACAAGCCATCACCGGCCGCAGAATCAACCTGAGCACAAACACACACACACAAGGAGTTAAGAGGGGTGGTGCTGTCCAGGAGGGTTCAGAGCAGGAGGAAAAGATTCTGTAGGAACAGAGGGTTGCATTTTGGGAGAGGTCAGTGTGGAAACGCTTGGGATAAATAGGAGATTGAGGTGGGAGGATAGGAAATGGGTTAATAAAATTTGAGTGAGAGAGGAAATGTGAACCAATTTCTGGCATTACAAGCTTGGGGTAATGAGAAGCATGATAAGTCCATGTACAAGGGGGATGTAGCAGTCCAATTTGCATGTATGGCCTGATGGGATACTCCTTTCAAAAGGAATGGTGAGTTCAATTAGGAGAATGTGCTTGTTCAGAAAGACCAGGACATTAGATTAGGTTGTAAAGGGTTGTGGTGATGTCTGATTTACAGGAGATGTTCGGTGTTTTGGTAGGCTGAGATAAGAGAACTCAAAGGATGAGATGTTTCAGGGACAGTTGTGGCACCGGGTGTAACGGTTCATGCAAAAAAAGAACATGAAAAGGTGATCATGGGGAAATTCAAATAGTATAATATACCCTCATACGAACAGTGAGGTATACAAATATCAGGTTGGCTAAGGGAACTTGTCCATTTTATAATGACAGCAGCAACAGTGCATACAAATACGATCTACATCTTCAGCTGCAGTCTCAGCCCCCAAACAACTGTTGACACAGGTATGATCTTATACTGTACACCCAGAAAAGCTCACAAAAGTAAATGGATGCCAATGATCATACTGGGTTTACAGTAGCATATTCAGTTAAGTATGCAGGCTCTGTACCAGATCTCACAAACTGTCAGGCTTAGGTGAGAACAACTCTGATAGACAAACCCAACACCACTCCAGTCAGCCTCTGGTAGCTCAGAGCATGTTTGTGAAAAATCTACAGATACTGGTTACTGTGTGTACTTTGACGTGTAAACTCATTCTACCATACATTCAAAATTCAAATACCAGTACACACAACAAGAACACCTGGTCGGAATTTTACGCTGTGTGGAATGTCATATGCTTATTATTGTGACTCTCAAGCTTAAAAGTCTCAATCAAGTACATGTAGACCACTACATTAGATTCTGCGATAGAAACACCCAGAGAATTCCTGTTGATTTGTTGATACATCTGCAGCTGATAACTTGAAGTTCTAGATTTGTTTTTTGTCATGTCTCTTCACAGAGAAGGGCTTTCCACAGCAGTACCAGGTAAATTTTCTAAAAATAGCATCAAAGAGACTATGGAAACATAACATAATTGACCACATGGTCTGTGTCGCTGTATGTCTGTACATGTATGTACGCACATGTACGAGTATGTAGAAGCATGAACTTTCCGAACATCGCATGGAGCATAAGTGCACCTTTGCGCATATTCGCACGACATGACTGTGAAAAGATATACATAGATCAACGTTTGCAGACTGCATCGCACACCTTACACCACAACAAACCTTCATAGGCATGAGCGGTGAGCACTCCAACCGCCTGAGGATAGCTGCCTTCCGTCCAGAATAAATCAGCGACTTGACGAAGTCAACTTCTAGATTTCCAAGAGCGGGCGACGAGAGCGAGATTTGTGGTTGAGCACTATGATATCCCTTCTCTAGTTCAACAAACAGCTGCCCATCGACTGGTCGCCACGCGCCAGAAGCCTGCGGCCTTCCTTGCATCAGCTCAGCAACAAACTCGTTAGTAGACCAAGTCACATTCGTGTTCCAATTCAGAGCACCGACTGCTTCTAGATGAGAAAGAGCAGCAGCGTCAAGAAGCTCGCTGCGAATCCCATCCCGCATCCGTTTACTAAAACGTTCAGGCTCCACGCGTGGATTGAGATCCCAAGGCAAAACGAAGGTAGTCTCAACAACCTTCTCAAAAGAAAAGAAACCGTTGGGGTTATAGCGAAGAGCACCAGTCACTGCTGACCTGATGGCTGCTGCGTTGTCAGGAGCAGCAAACGATAAGGTGGTGCAAAGAGCAGGGGTGAACAACGGTTGCTGAACAGACATAGTCTGCGGCATAGTCTGCGGCGTAGTCTGCATGGGTTGAGCGTTTTGAGCGTCAACTTGTCCTTGCTGCATTGCAACAGCTGCAGCGGCCTCTTGTTGCCGCCGAAACACCTCAGCAGCCTGCTGCTGCTGTACGAATAGTTCAACAGGAGGCAGTGAATCGTCCATCTTTCGGGTGTTACTTCAGCACTTCACTAAGGCTGAGCAAGTCTGAAGAAGGCTTGCGCAAACACCCATCAAAATCCAATACACTGGTCTTGCTTTTTTAGTTCTTGGCCCCAGGGGCTGCCAGAGCTCCCTTCTCACTCCAAGTCTCAGGCAGGCTCTCCTGTCGGTTAGCGTGCGCCAAGTGCAGATCAGATCAAAATCCACAGTCCGGACTGTGGATGTAGTCCAAGCTTAGATCAGATTCTAGGAGAAGGATATTGCCCGGAGGGCACAGGATAAGTCATATATTGTGTGCGAGGGTGGGGTCACGAGGGTTGCCCGAGGGCCGCAGGCCCAAGGGCCACCCGAGTGACCACCCTCGCAAAAACAATATGTAACGTATCTTGCGAACTCTGGGCAATATCTGTCTTGTTTCACAGAACGTGTGGTCAGTACTGAACCTTTATACGTCATGGAGCTCATTCAGTCTGATTTGCTCACTCAGTCTGATTTACTTGTCGATATTCCCCCTGCGCTATTAGAAGAAGCTGTAGAAGGATGGTCCCCTGACCTAGACAGCTTGGAAGATTTTGAATAAGAGTGAAGAGAAATCCAGGTTTCCAAAGCCGATTTTGGAAAAGGAACTGGAGAGTCTTTGCCAAAGCCGAATACCCCAAAACACGAGGAAAAATACTACCTGGAGCCTTTCTGTTTATCAAGCATGGAAAAATCATCACCAATCGTCAGGAATAGGTCAAATTCCAGATTTATCATTCCCGTTCCATGAAAACCTTGACGAGATTCTGGCTTGTTTCGTTGTTGAAACTAGACGACAAGACGGGAACCCACGCCCACCAAACACCTTGTATCAGTTGATGTGTGGATTGCAGAGGCACATGTGTGAAGCCAGTGGAGACAACACTATCAACCTTGTAGATTACAGGTCAACAATGGCTGGTTGGATGAAAACCAGAAACACTCTGGACGGACGCATGAAACAGCTTTCCCAACAAGGGATTGGTTCAATTGTAAAACAGGCCAACGTCATCACCAAAGACGACGAGGAGTTGCTGTGGAACAAGGGTGTGTTCGGAGTGACAACAGCGCTTCAACTGCAGCAAACAATTTACTATTACGTTGGAAAAAATTTTGGCCTGAGAGGAGTGGAACAAGCGGACCTGAAATTTTGGCAAATTGAGCATGGCTCTGATGAAAACGGGCCATTCGTGATGTACCATGGCTCAACGATGAAGACAACTCAAGGCGGGATGAAGCAAAAAGCATTGAAGTACAGTTTTAAGGAGCTGAAACACTATGTTTCCAGGACTAGGTTGAGCAAAATTCATCTGGATTTTGTGGACCTTGTTTCGATGTATCATGGCTACATAATTTCTACAGCCAATGACCACAAGTTTCCCATTTTAGATGGCAAGCGAAAGGAGCCAGATGAATTTTATTTGCATCCACTGCCTAATGCCTTTCCAGGTGATGGAGGAATTTGATACGGCAAACATCCCGTTGGCAAAAACACCCTTCGCGACTACATCTCTAACATCTGCAAAGAAGGGGGACTGTCA
>JAOWAW010151626.1:0-20828 GCA_028565695.1 Nicola tetela | reverse complement strand
GATGATGATGATGATGATGATGATGATGATGATGATGATGATGAAGAAGAGCGACCTAGACCAACAACACTCTTAGTAGAAGAGGCAAATATTGTATGGTTGGTTGTATTAGTACTAGTATGTATGAGCCTAGGGAAAAGACAGAAAGAAAATCAGACAAATTTTGTACATTAACAAAGCATTTAATGCATATCTAACAGACACACACACAACACAACACAAACAGAGAAAGAGAGAAAGAGAGAGAGGGAGAGAGAGAGAGAGAAATCATTGTAGGTTTTTGCTATTCTTAGCTGCATACAACACACTCAATGAATACTTCCGCAGGGAACATAGGTGAAAGTGCAGCTCATTACATGTCCAGTCAATCAAGCATGCATGATCACACATGAAAGCAAAATCAGAAAAGATATCAGTTTGATGTTTATATATATATATATATATATATATATATATATACAGATAAAGCACTTACAGGTAAAAGTACATTGCACAACATGACCAATCACACTCAGAAAAAACTGCATAGTCAAAGACTTTTGCCTGACGTTGTGAGGGTCCCATTCACAGGAATGGCTGAGGTTTTACAGTGCTTCTACATGAGAGCAGCTATCAATGAGCTGACCAAGAAGTTTGGAAAAACTGTTGAGAGGTACAAGCAGGTGCTGCAGCTGTTCCCATGCATAAAGGAAATGAACCTCACTATAGATTTGATGTTATTGCTTCACGGTTAGAAATCATCATGAAGAGCCACTGGCAGGTTCCACCAAATAAAAGCCGTTGCGAGTTCATGAAGAGATTCAGTAGTCAGTGATGGGGAAAAAAAACTTGAGACAAATTCAAAGGCGAAGCATTGCAGGCAAGGATGTGCTGGTTGAAGCTCACTAGGCAAGTGGTAGGATGCATTTCTATACAAGGTTCCATGAACGAAGACACGTGTGCAGAATCTAAGGAAGACTGTTCTCTGTGCAGCACTGCAGGCGCAACAAAGCCCTGGGACGGCTATTGAGCAACTGAAATCTGAGTGGAAGTAGAGGGCAGGCAGATCTTTGGAAGACAACCTTATGAACACACCCAACAGCAACCTGCAATGAAAACACACAGCAGCAGATTGAAAGAAGACCCTGACAGAATTGACAAGGATGGTAAAGCAACAGCTTCATTTGGAAGAGCAATATGGAAAACAGCCATGAATTCATGTTTGCGAGAGTGAGTGAGTTTTAGCACATAGGAGAAGTAGAGATAAAAGAGCAGCTTTGAAACACCGCAAGCTAAATGAAAATGGCAGGACACAGACAGATGCAAAAAGAAACACACTCACCATCTCAGCAGGAGTGGGATACTGACGCTGTGCTAGCAGCTGCACAAAACTGGTCGGAAAACAAGTGCATAAACTGGCCCGAACTTACCAGGCGGCATAACGTCCCTGGAAAAAGTGGTGGGCAAGTTGTAAAAAGCTTTCTGGGACAACAAGGCATCAAAGTTCTGCAGCTCGAAGGGCACACAGAGCCTTGCAGTCGCCTTCGTGCACAGAAATTGAAGTTTGGCTGTGCAGTATCATTTCCTGTAACAGAGAACACACAAGAGATTAAGGAGGACATCAAACATACAATCGAAGATGGAAGGTTTGACCTGGGAAAAAACTGTGAAGGCACAGTTCTGGTGAAATACATTAGCACAAATGGTGAAGTCGAGACACAGCGGGTAGAAATTCATGGCTGCAACATCTCAATGCTTGAGGTCCACCGCAAGAGGCTCGTTTTATGTGGGAACATGAAAGATGCCTGGTAGGCAACGTGCTAGCATGGAACAATCAGAGCTGCTTCAACACCTTACAGCAATCAACGAATACAATCCAGATACAGATGGAGAACTAGAAAACCATGAACTAGCCACACGTCTCTATGTTCTGCATCATACAAGGCTCCTACACATAGGACGTGACCATGCAGGCTTGTTAGATCATAGCTGCTTGATGGAAGTAGTGAAAGTTGTGTATTTTTTCTGCAACCTTTTTGACTGATGAACAATGTACAGGTCAAACAGGGAGAGTGATTGACATCCAGTCAGCTGTGGAAAGGCTGATGATAAGGTTGATGTCCATGTCCGGGGCCGGTGAAGAGGAAAAACCTAGAGTTGTCCCCGACAGGAGTTCTGACCTCCAGAGCGTTAGAGCTCCCTTAGATCATACCAATGGGGACCCTATTGTTGATTGCTTGGTAGGTTACATAGGCGATCTTTCAAAACTGATGGTTTGAGGTAGGCCCAGAAATGCAGAGTTTATTGTTGCAAGGCAGATTGTGGATGCCTGTCGACATCAGACATCCCATCATATGCCAGCAACCTGTCTCACCCCCTCCCCACCTACAATGACCTTTAGGAACGAGCCAGGCCTTACCTTCCACTCTCTGTTTGCGGTGAGAATGAGGGTGGAGCTGCAGAAGCGTAGCATCGCAGAAACGGCAAGCATGAACAGAGAGCAGCTACAGGCAGAGTTAGCTATAAAGGCAGCTCAAAAATGTGCAGCGTGTCCCAGTGTTGCTAGTGTTCATCCGATCACTAACTTGCAAAGGTTCGCACTGGAGTGCTATCAAGTAATGGCCTACCAACCTCTGCATGATTTAAATGGCCATATTGGAAACCTCCTATTTGAGCTGCCAAATCATGTTCCAAAAGACACAGCAATGACATTAAAAAATATTGTATCTGCTATGGCTGATGAGTGAAACTGAGGCAGTGGCTGGCGGAGAGCTGTATTTCTTTGCGCACAGACACTACAAAATTCTGTCAGTACCCTGCTGCAGTTTGCCGCTTTGTCTGCCTACTAGCAGAAATAGCTACAATTCTGTATGCCCGCTCTTCTAGGTGCTCCCCCAAGATGATTCTGCATCTCTCCCTGTGTTTATGGCTACATTTTGAGCTGCTGCAGGAAGTTGTAGGTACTACAAAAGCTGTCTCCTCGGGCACCTTGCACGGCAGTTACCTCCATAGTATCATGCACTCGCCAGCACAGTTAGCTGTTATCAGTATGTCATCCACCAACACGAAGGTCCTCGAACGATTGCAAGGTCAAACACAGAAGATTGCGGAAGCAACCATCTGCCGACGACCTGGTGAGATTGTGCCAAAGGTGATGCTCTGTGCCCAGGCTTAGCTGGAAAAAGTTTTCCAAGTCGACGCTCTTACTTAAACTACGAGAGTGAGACAGCCAAACTAGGGCAACGGCTGCTCCCACTTGGGTGCACGATTGTATCGCCAGACAGGCTGAACACTGACAGCAAATGGTGGAAGGACCTTTGAAACTTCACCCTCATGTTAGCGTTAGAAAGATTATCTTTAGAGACTCAACGGTGAAGAATAAAAGATGGAAAATTCTAAGAACAAAACGTTTCGGCATGTAATGCCATCATCAGTCGTAGAACAAGAAGATTGAGCCTCAGGAGAGAAAACTGTACTGGACGTTGTGTAGTGGAGTTTATAAAGAGCAAGGTAGCGGTAATGAAAGGTGGTGATAACGCGGCATCATACCTTCAGACCACGGGTCGTGATGGTTGTCAGACTTTCGACAAGTCGACATGCATACCATACTCAGAATGCAACTTGATTGATGTCTTGCTGCGCTGGCGCCAGAGTTAAGAACAAACTGAACGACATTAAGGCTATTAATTTTTATTCCAAGTTATACTGGTGGCTACTTCAATTTTGTATCTTTTATGTAGTTCATTTTTGCTTCATGTGATATCAATGTGCTATTTGCTCACATTGAACCTGACCTTGAGTTGCACTTACATACATGCTGCCTGAGAAAAGAAGAAGCAAACGGTCATATATGTGACTGGAAGCGCTCGATAGCCACGTTAATGTTAAAAGTCACGTCGTAGCTATATATATAATTATATAATTATATAGCAGAAAACACATGAGCTCACTTTGAGATATCGCAAGTCCACCAACTAGACGACGGTCCCTTAGTGAAAGATAGCGGTGAGAGTATTACCACGACGGAAATGTATCACAGCTCCTGACGGAGTAGTTCTTAGCCACACTTGGCAACAGCGAGTAAGTTCTCCAATGGTGGTGGCCGCACGTTTAACAGAACTTGATCGTCAGGCGGACAGTACCATATTCGACGGCAGACAAAGCGCAGTCGACAAATCTGTCTCCTCAACAGTCTTTCTGAGGTTGTACACAGAAACGAAAGAAGTATATCATCATTTTTATCGGAAATATTTGCTACTATAATGTACCAAGAGAAGAGCTCAGAATCCTACCTTCTCATGGGTCTACACATGCATGCACCTGCTCCCTCCAGGGAAACGCTCCTCCCGCAGCGAATTGACGAACAGCTGAAGACAATTCCCCATTAACCGCTGTGTCAACTACGACACACTGACAATGTTTCTATGCCTAGCCTTTCTTGTCCAACGTGTTCGAGATTAAAATTTTAAAGGTAGACAAGAACACCATTGTTGAGGTCGAATGGTACAACGAGCAGTAGAAGATCACAACCCGTTAATGTTTCTTGCAGCTAGCTGTGTTTTGGTTTGTTTCTTTGGAAGTGAAACAAGCTTAAGAGAAACAAAGAATGTGCAATCTCAATAGCTGGATCAAGGCTGGATCGAGGGTTTCTTACGACCCGTTGCAACAGTGTTTTCGTTTGAAGCGAAACAACGCCCGTATGAACTATACAATCGTACCTGACGCCAGTGAAAGGTGGCGGCATGATCGGGGAATCATAGCGCCTGAGGGCAGAGCCTGAGTGCGCGCAGCGCTCGAAGGCCCTGCCCAAAGGCGCCTTGTCTCCTCGATTATGGTCGTGGCTTGAAGGTATGATTTGAGTTCATACGGGCTTTGTTTCACTTCAAACGACGACATTGTTGCAACATGTTGCAAGAACGACTTGATCAGCCATTGATCACAGTCTCTGTCTTACTTGTTTCACATAAATAGAGCTGCAAGGAAATTTACGGACTTTCGTGTCTGGTCACGTGGGTGTTTTTGTTTTGTGCCTTGTGTTTATGCTTAGGGTTTATAGTATGGTGTAGTATGCCGAGTGTCCGTGCCGAGCTCGAGTCTCCATGCACAGTCAGTGATCGTACGGGGCCGGGCTCCCGAATGATCACAGAATCATCTGCAATGCACCTGACCCGGTTATCACCAATCAATGGTCTCGCTTCCCTGGCAACGAACCTTGACCGTATGAACTCACAATAATTAGTCATCATACCTTCAGGCCACGGGTCGTGATGGAGGATACATGCCGCCTTCGGTAGGGCCTGAAGGCGCCCAGCGCCTTTTGGTCCTGCCCTCGCCTCGGGCGCCGTGATTCCTCGATCATGCCGCCACCTTCAGGTATGATCATGATTGTACACGTGATCTGGTTTACGGGTTCAGTGGTTCGTAGTACAACGCCATGGCTTCGCTTTCATGTTATGGATATAGTCCGATGCCCGAGCAAATAATGATGTGATGTTATCGGGTCCAGAAGTTCCGATGGGTCGTCCGACGCGAAGCCGAGGACGACACCGAGGAACTTCCGGACCCGATTTGTAAACATAATCGCGAGGGCGAGGACTATATCTGACTTGTAGCGCAGTCCCCTCTGCCTACTTGGTTGTCAGATTTCTCATAAGAATGGATAAAGACCTCGGACTGCTAACACATTCGGGTCATTCAGGCGCCATACATGCTGCATAGAACGACGGCGCTTTGAAATCTGCGAATCGGCGTCAAATGCGCGTCTTCTGCTAATTTATTTTTCGAAGTAATTTTTAGGATCGGCAACAGCTAATAAAATGTTCCATTGGCGAATTCCCTTAGAACAGTCCTTTCATTCCTCCCAGAAACGGAGAAAATTGCTCCTGCCAAATAGAAGCTATCGCCTCTTGGAAGGAAAGTCACTATGCACGGGATAAATGGGGATTCACATACTTAGCCTGCGCTCCATGGCACAATGGCTGAGAGACCATCAAACACCGACTGAAAGACCACCTGGCGCTATTTTCTCACTTCGATTGCAGCCTTACCGTAGCTGAGTAACTGGGCTTCATGACGATCATGAGCTCTGCTTTGTCGCGCGTCGGAGTCAGCCTAGAAGAGCGCCATTTAGTCCGCTTTCAAAGGGCCGCTTGTTCCTTACTCTGCGAAGCTTCTCTACTCAGGATCGCCGCCAGTCAATCCCATCGGTTCTTGGTACTTATTACGCGGAAAATGTGGTACCCCAGACGGGCTCACAAGGCCGTGATTGACCATTGAACGCTACTGGAGAGTAAGGGAAGGCAACAGCGGGGAAGCGTTTGATTCAAAGAATTTCCGTCTATATCTCAAACCTCCAGCCGCGAATCACTGTGCACGTGTGATGTCGACATTCCCTTACAGTTGTTAGATGCAGCTGCTTCGTGATTTCAAAATGATCGTTTGCTCAATGTCGCTTTTGACGACCGAGAGGATTTAAAATTTCCTCCACGACAGGCTCCATGCAGGAGCAGCTGCATCAAAGGGTGCCCTCCGCTACGAGAAAAAACACTCAATGGTGTATGTCAGTCTACAACTTTTAGCGAGCCCACCGTATTAGAGGCGGTGATAAAGTACCTCAGTTGTTCCGCTGGAGCGTTCAATAATTGCACGTTCAATTTCCATTTTGCTTGAGCTTTTCTGAGTTTGCACTTTCGGTTTGAGTATCATTTGTCGTTTTTACGTATTGGCTGATGAGCTGAATGTTAAGTCCAACTTCCTCTGTTCATGTAGAATGTACATGTGTTTCTTTCAGGTAAAGGTCACCTGTTTCCTACAAATGTTGTCGCTATAATTGTTTGTTTACTTCTGTATAAACGGCCTAGGCCATTATGTGCGCCCTGAAGAATATGTGGATAAATGGTCTGCATGTGACACACTAATCCTAGGCAGGGATTGGCCAAAACATGTAAACAAACCACGCCCAGTGCTACAATTCCTATTATGTATACCTTTGGGGTTTGTTTTAGTCTGGCCAATTAAACCTTTTTCAGAGTAGAAGTCGGTGAGCAAAGGGAACACTATCAAAAAGTGTTCACGTTCGTGCTCGTGTTCGTGCCTGTAGACTCTCTACAGCTATTTGATGGCTCACTCTTAATAAAGACTGTTGCCAGAAGTACCGCCAGTGGCATGGCAGCTAGAGGGGTCTATGTTATAACTACGGTTGGTGTCGGATGCGATCGCTCTTTCGAGTTCATATTCAGTTCATTGCTTTGCTGCTCTTAATTCTGTCAACGTAGAGAGAATGTGTTGACTGTTCAAGTGCTACTGTTCTCGTTCGTTTGAGATTCACTTGAAAACAAGTGAAAGCAACAGCTCGTGATCACTTCTCCTGGCATAAGTCAGCTGTTAAATGCATCCATAACCACTGCTGAAGGAGATGCCGCGCCGTCGCGGCTGGGCACTATCCAAGTCTATACCTGCATTTAAAATTTGATCAACACCGTCATATACAGGCAAACATTGATTGACACAGTCATGCCAGCTGCAAGGTACAACAGTATGCAAATTCAGGAAAAATGCATTGACGAAATTAACACATATTGGAGCCCGTCTCAAACTTGTCGTCACGGCACTTCTCAGACGTGTACCAGAAGACCATTGATGATGCCATTATCGCAGCCAAGCCACCAAGCTACCAAGGGGGCAAAATTAAATATTTTCAAGTGGGGCGGATATATCGCCTCACGTGATGTTTATACCGTATATGGCTCTTTGATAGCAAAATTATGGCTCATGGGTCGTTCCTGTGAAACAACATGACTGCAGTGGCACGTGATCACGTGACTGATGGGGAGTGCAGGAGGAAGTAAACAAAGGAAAGCGCACGCGGGCAGTGATTGGCTGGCACTCTGCCTTGGTTTGTTTCCGGATAGAATGAGGATGTCTCGTATGACTTTTTTGCGATAACTGAGTCTCACTTCATGTACCCTGTGGGTGATCGATTGGTAGGCTAGCCAGCTGCAGTCTGTCTCTGATGCACGTTCACATTTACATGTAGGTGTTAGGTCGTTGTTATAAGTTTACTTGGTATGGAACGCTCCTTGCTACTTCACTGAGCTAAACTAATATTAAATTTGATCCTGATATTTAAAATTTATTCATGTTAGTAGCTTCGAGAAGAGAATTCCCCTTTGGAGCGGGAAACCCCCCTTTCCGTGGCATTGCCCACTCTGACGCACGGTTAACGTTCACGGTTCAGTGAAACGCTATTCGCCGCAGTCGGGAAGTCGTTTTCAAGAATCCCAGTATATGAGACCGTCATCTGCATAAAGGTCTGAAGCAGAATATAGAGTAGAATGAAGATAATTTACAACAAGAGACGAGCAGTATTGCACCAAGATGATAATCCTGAGGTATGGACACGGGCGGGATAGTCTACTACCGAATCCTTAACCTTAACGCTCGTCGAGTGTCATGCCACACTAAAGCAATCTTTACTAGGCTATTGTAATAAAAAATAAACCAAGTACTAGTTTTAACCGCAATGTACGGCTTTTGACACACGTTATGCTCACGACCGGCTAGCAAAGACTTGTCTTGACAACACCACGTGCATCACACGAATGCTATCAGAGCTGGTATTAAAATATGAAATTTTTTTCTATATTAGGACTTTGTTTAAGGCATTAACACTTTGCGCTGAACGCACTCTGATCTCAGTACCACGATACATTATAACTCATCCATCACAACTGCCGGTTTTCTGTCCCATTTTCAGCTTCTCTCTTGCACGTGGTGAACACGGAACTAATAAAATCTACTCCGCCTTGTGGTAAGAATCGGTTATGCAAGCACTACAGTACTCCATGCAGTAATTTATGCTGGTAAAGACAACGAGCTGTAACGGATGACAACTATAAAAAGTCAATCCATATTGCACAGGGTGAGCGTGACCACCCCCCACTCGCTGGCAGAATCTCGGCGCGTTCGATAAAACATGAGTCCGTTGATCGAAGGGGTCCGCCCGCTGCCAACACAGTGGGTAGTAAAGAAGAAGTAGAAGAGACATTATGAACAAATTATGGAAATTGAAAAACGAAAAGGTTTAAGAGTATAACCTAGTATGCATCATATAATTCCTTCACTTTTTTGTCCTAATATAGTTGCGTTTAAAGGAAATGTTTCGTTGTACCTTGCACCGGCGAGTTAAAGGCGTGGCACAATTTGTGTCCTATATCTTCGTCGGATCCCGTTGCAGAATCTCTCTCGCCGTTTGCGTCGCCCAGAGGCAGCAACAACTTTTCGTCCTCCACTCTGCCTAAGGATACGACAACTACCGCAATGAAAATTCTTTCTGCGCTCGCTGCTGCCTTTGTCATCTTCTTCGCCTGTACAGATGGGGCACAAGGATTCAGGTAAGTCTATGGGACCTTCAGGAACCCTTTGTGGGTCAGCGCGTTCCACTCAACTCTTTATATGAACGCGCTGATCTGCATTGCCAACAGACATCCTAGTGCGGTTTGCTATAATAGGCGATAGTGGCGTATTAACTTGTCAACAAAGTCGCCGTTCGACGGCGTGGTATTTTCTAGATCTCGAAAAATTCTTATGCGTACCCCTTTGGTGTAGTCAAGAAACGTAACATTACCTTGTTCACTGTATTGGCAAGAGAATGTACTAGTACCGCTTCTCGATGAGTGGTACACGCCAGCTGTTTTGTCAACAACTCCCGATTCCTAACGGCTTTCTGCCGAACCCAGTGAGAATGAAAATGTTTCTAACAAGTTGGTAGTATAGGTGGTCTAGTTGTTGTGACACCATCGAGTTGTGTGTTTGACAGCAGAGCCGCACTGACCTTGGAAGGAAGGGTGACGCAAATCTCATTTCGCAAACTGAGAGAAATCAAATGATGCTCCCATAAATGATCGAAGAAGGATAACACAATTTTGTGCTTTCCTGTTTGTTCGTACAGGGAAGGACAATGGAACACTACGAAATGGAGTCCGTGCAGCAGAACGTGTGGTACTGCATCGAGACGATACCGTGAAGTCTTCTGCTATAGAGCCGGCCGAAGAGTGCAGCAAAGTCTTTGCTTTGGGACGCCGCCGCTTAAATCGGAACTTTGTGAAGCCATAGACTGCCCTCCGGAGCGATATACTAAGGTTGAATGCAACAAGACGTGTACTGAGAGCGGTCGTGCTTCATTGTGGCACTGTAAATTCACGAATCGTGAAGGCAAGAAGATCAATGCAGATTTGTCGAAGTGCAACATCATCGACAAATTCCACCAGTGTGTAAAGGGGCCTAGTAACAGTCAGTGCCCAGTCTTCAGGTATGCATATGCATCATGGTCGACTTGCTCCACGACGTGCGGGGAGGGCGTTCAGACGAGAAACGTGGTTTGTCTTAAGAAAAGAAAAGCGGTAAAAAAAGTTGCCTATAAAAAATGCAGCCACCTGAAGGAGCCAGCCAAACAACAAGTTTGCAAAATCAAGCCTTGTTCGGAAAAGTATGAATACACGTACAGCGTTTCTAATTGGTCGCAATGCGACACAGAGTGTGGATCTGGCGAGCAAAATCGGACAGTGGTTTGTGTGCAAGTCTTTGAGAACGGTACGAAGAGATCCGTTGGCGAAGACATTTGTAAAACAAGCCTTCTCGGCGCAGTCACCAAGACGCGGGGTTGTCGTGCAAGCTTGTCTTGCAAGTGGAGTCCTGTGTCTGGAAAGGTAGGATCAAACTGGAAAGTAAAAGCGATCTTCACAAACTGTGATCGTTTGCCCCCTGCCCACAGTAGCTAAATCTCTATCCTGGCAATAACATGACAAGGTAACTTCCTACCGCCTTTTCGTTCTGTATGTATGGCAACATGTTCAGAAGGTAAAGAAGCGTCTCGTTTATATTTTACGTTTTGGTACTTAAAAGCAATTGACAAAATGTATACGCATGCAAGCAAAATGAAGAACCAGCCGGTACGCATACGGTAGCCCCGTTCATATAATAGTCCATTTCAAGGTATTCAATTTTCTCTGTGTGGTAATTTTCTCTCCCTAATTCCATACAGCCTTGTGAAAGAGGGGAATTGCGATATCGTGTGAGTTCACACTGTACAAACACCAAAACTAACGACGCTGTTGACGACGAGTTTTGCAAGAACAAGAGACCTGAAGCAGAGATTAAGCCTTGCCTTTACCGCTGGAAAGCAACCGAATGGACTCAGGTAGGGAAATCGAAATCTGATCACTAAGTGCTTTCATTGCGACCGGTATTGCGTGGGCAGTTAATTTACGAGCGATTGGAGCTCCAATAGTGCCTGATATGGCCAGCATTAAACTTTACTATAAACTTTGTCACAAGCTATCAATTGATGCAACTGCCTATATAATGTATATGTGGTATTGTTCTTCTGACCGTGTACAACGCCTTGCGCATGCTCAACCAAGACACATGATTGGCAGTAACGCAAGACACTAACCTTCTGCGGCTGTATACATGTATGCAGTAGTACAGGATATTTTGGTGTACAGTTGAATCGATTTTCTTTAACATGAAAAGGAGAAGAAAGAAAAGGATGAAGACCGGGCGCTAGCCGAGTATTAGAGCAGTTGCCATCACAGAGTTTCGTCTGAGCTAGGCGATGGTGCCGCAGGTTCGTCTCGAGTTTTCATTGGATAGCGAATGTTTTGGGTGTTTTTTCTACTTGTCAAACGTGTGCAGTTTATGTGTTTGTTTTAAAACTACAATGGCGTGAAAATGCAATGTAGAATTATAGCTAATCAACGAAATCAAAGGCGTGCCCGTCTTTTCACCAGTACCGTATTGTTCACTTTTGAGTCTGTTTTCATCCATGGCAGTGTTCAGCGAGCTGTGGTGGCGGAACCCAGAGACGCAACGTGACCTGTTACAGCTATTTTTCCGACTCTGCCCACGGCCAAGAGCGAGCATTTAACGACTCGCTTTGTCAAGATATACCTACCCCGCCACGTGAACGAAAGTGTCTTCCCTTCAACTGCAATGTTATCTTCCCAACTCTAAGTGGGAAGAAAAGTGAGTGTAAACTTGAGGTCGACTCGTTTTTCTGTAACATCACTGCTGCCAAGGACTTGTATTACCAGCGCATACTCTGCGAGTTGAAAATGGCGCAGGAGAGATGTCCTTGTATGTGCATTAAAGCGATCTATCAGTTAAAGAAAGACTTCAACGGTAATGAAACACCATGGTCTCTTGCTTCTCAATATGCCTAACTGGCAACCAGTCGAAGGTTACTTCTTTGAAGTGGTGGAAGCTGGTAAACGTATCAACCTCATATGTTTGTTTATTTTAGTTTTGTTTACTTTCAGTTCGATTTCGCGGAGGAGTTCGGATGTGAGATATTCTCCCTAATGTTTCAAATCATGACATGTGGTTTCTCGGCACGCCGAAATATCCACTGTTTAGTTCTTATACGTAGAAACATTTGAAGACCGATTAGCTTTATTTTCCTGATAAAGCTTGTGAAGAGTTATTCTATTCAGCTGAGGAGCTTCAACGATTTCTGGTTTATCGAATTGTATAATAATTATGCTAGGAAGTATCAATAAAAGTGCGTCACGTGTATTGCTGAAGGGATATGAAGGGAACACAATGACTCTTGCAGTAGGGTCGCTCTTAGTGACTAATGTCACGGATAGCCATATTTCGGTCGATGCATTCTTCAGTTGTACGTATACTGTACAAAGGACTGCGTTGCATCTTCAGCAAGACCTGGATTAAGCACTGCAGCTGTCAACGTAGCAGTTCTACACCATTGATTCACCAATGTGCATTACGAGACTAGTAGTAGTGGTATTATGATGAGACTAGTAGTAGTGATATTCAATGAATACAGAAACGACAGAGGAGGTATTCTGAGTAGTTTCGTAAAGAAGACAACGTCTCGCCCGTGCTAGAAGGTCTCCGTTGGATTTCAGTCTACATTGATTGCACTAGGCCTGTTAAAATAGTGCTCTATTTCAAACAAAATGCCTTGAGCCTCCTCGCCTTTTTAGCTTTGAGCATTCAATTTAGTGCCCTTATTCGTAAAGAGTCTACTACTTGTAGGCTACATATGCCGGTAAATCTGCGTGTCACCCATTGCAAAAAAGTACTACCATATCATGGTAGGCCAGCTTGGCACTCTCCGTGGCATGTGGCAGACTCGACATATATGTACATGTACGTACATGCGATTAGAGATCTACTATACATTAGCGGGAAACTTATCAGGGCCGTCAGAGCCGGAGCAGCAGGAATTGCTTGGGCCGCCCCACATTTTCGCATTTTTTTCACTGCACTCGACCAATGTGTCTCCACCCGATCTGCACGCCCCTGCACGCACTTTACTGCACTCGGGCCGGAACTGTGGTGGGGGCCTGTGCGCCTTCATTCCACAATGCCTCAGCAGCCACTGAACCCTCTCATGCTGCTCTGCGCGTGCCCATGTACAAGAAGTGTAGTGATCACTAATCAGCGATCTGCTCAACCTGGCGGATGTTGTGAATGGCTGCATCACGACGAGTGAACACTGCTTGCGCGTTCGCGCTGAAGTTTCCTGACTCAGAACTGACTCTCCAATCACTGACAGGCAACATTGCGACGTGAAGTGGGCTTCGTACCAAGAGCTGAGAGCGAGATATAGCAGTACTGTTATATCGAGCTCGAAGCTCTGAAGTGCTATGGTGTTGCGCAGGGACAAGAAGAAGTCTTGTTCCAATAGACGGTGGCGAAACGTCTCATGATAAAAACTTTCTTTTGACAAGTGTGCTAGGAAATCCTCTTCATGAGAGCACCGAAGTTAAAGGCATAATTAACGACCGCCTCACCCTAAATTTCTGTGTGATAGCCTGACCATAGTACGCCTATCTCTAGCCGTATAACCATGCAGGTCATACAATGCGTACCAGATCTGCTAGTACCGAAAACCTGTTACAATGCTTAAAAAAAATAGCCGAAAGGCTAGAATCACTACGTGAAACCTCCTGACAGTGCTTGAAAAATCGAAATTTTCTGAAAGAGTGCTCGATGTAGTGCTTAATTTCGCTGATGCTCAGTGATGCACAAATTTTAAAGCTCAATTCAGTGTACTTTTTTAGAACCAACAGTATTGTAGAAATTATGCAGTGTACTGATGCGGAGACTCAGAGCTTCCTCATTGGCAACATCAGCGGTAAGACTCGTTCGCAGACGTGCCCATCCAACCTCCTGTCTGTCGGCCTGTGTCTCTTTTCTTTCTGCCCGACTTGTTATTGCGAGGCCTTCTCATTCTTTAGAAATTTCTGTTTCCGTTTTTGGTCGGTTTTCGCATTTGTTTCGGCCTCTCACCCGGCCTGTCGAGCATAGAGTCATTTGATCGATGTCCTATTACGGTTTCCTTTGTTTGCTTTCGGGTGCACCCTGCACTGGTTAGTCATGCTGCGAAATGCTCTGTCTCCTCAGTAATTTGATCGGCCATTCAAGTCTGGGTGACGGCTTGTCCACTGGACCAGATCAATCAAGATCCAGCAGGTCTTTCTAATAGTCTACTATTTCACCTCCCTGCATCTCTTTCCTGTACGGCCGCGGGAACCACTGTCACGATTTTCTAGACCCCTACCTGGTCCTGAAACAAGCGCCTAGGCTTTGTCATGTTCTACGTGTCTATATGCAAAGAATATCTGCAGGAAAGCACTCTTCTCAGATATGGATGGTGATGCCAGTGATCGATTGATAATTAGTCGATCACTGATATCCGTTATGCTGTCGTTATGTTTGCGTATAACGTTATGGTCATCATTAAGTCATGACATTCCTCCTTCCCAAAGAGCGCAACGTAGAATCTCTCCGCGTCATATCGCCGACTTACTCGGACGTCTGCACTGGACTTGACATCAACAGTGGAGACGTTTAGCGACACGTTTAATTCTCGTAAACGAGAACCAATCGAAGCGAATCCAACTCGTTTCGTTTGTTTCTCGTTCGGCCTTGAAAGAGGTCCAGCTATTTGTTTACCATACGATGGCGAGCTTACGTCATTGTTTGTCATGGATAGAAAAGGTTAACAGCGTCTTGCGCTCGCATGTGTGAAATTGTCGACAAATCCGTCGTATCGCGGGCTACAAGCACTAATGGCTAATGCTCCGAAACCAGCTACAATTCGATTCACCATGCTTAAACACCTGCCGCTGGGTGTTCAGTTTCCGAGGAGAAACCATCTATGACTCGTCTTTACGAGAAAAGGACGAGCTGTCATCCAGTATTTGACAGAACCGGACTCCTACCCTCTCGTTCACTCTATTAGCGAACAGTGTTTAGCCTGACATCCAGGTGTTTACAGATGACGTACACGAAGCAAACAATTCATCCGACGAACTCACCCCTCAAAGTAGTAATAGATTTACACGATTTATTGCGCATGCGCAAGGTCGAGTAGTGGGAAGGCACATATACGACTGCGGCCCGATGCGCAGGCGAGGGCTGCGAGAGTGCCTCGCTACACCTTCCAAAGAAACGTGAGCCATGGCTCCAGATGTCTCTCGAGCCCTCAAGGAATCTGTAGTCTATGGCAAACAAGCCACCATCGTTCATTACACAGGCATTAAGTTTTTGTCCATTTCAGCTTGCGCCATGGTGATTACAGCTGTTAGGGAAAATTTCTGATCAATAGGTGTCATGTTGAACAGTACGTCATTCAACGTGGCCTTCTTTAAAGCAGGCCATTCGCGATCCCACAGACCTTTAGGGTGGGGCGGCCGCAAAGTAATGCCTGTAATCTCGGTGCTCTCATGAACAGGCTGAGGCACATTGTTTCCATGCAAGGGTTAACACTATTGACAGCAAAGATTCCTCAGCACACCTGTCTCAGTTGTAACCCTATCCAATCCGGGGAAGGGGGAGGGGGGGGGGGGAGGACAGTGCCACCCCCAAACCTATGATTTTTCCTCTTTCTCCAGGGTGCTTTCAGACAAAGTTTCAGGAGTTCATGGCTACTCCTATCTACATCCATGGAATGAAATGGACGAGTTTTACACATTGTGACACATTCCGTTGCCATAGGAATGCTAGTTATTTTTTGGGCCCTTTGCAGAACTCGAGCGAGTGGATGCTTCACAATAAAGATAGTTTATTGCATGAACTGTGTTGTTGGACTGCTAGATTTCCCACATTACCTTCTCTACATTTTTCTATGGAAGGTTCTAGAATGTTCCTCCGCCGACAATTATGCTTGCTGAGCGCTAATAATAAATTGGGCTCTGGAACTATTTTTGGGTTGTATTTCTGGCTATTTGGCCAGGCGTTGGCTTCTCCCTCCTTGGTGAGTGTTGCTCAAGCCATTCTTAGAGAGCGTTGTGAAGAGCTATGAATGGCCTTTGTCCACCTGACGTTTGGCCATGGCTTCTAGAAGAAGTAGGAGGCTTGTCACGGCGAAAGGAGCTGCTCAGTTATTGATGGAGTATGAGTGGGATGATCAAATGTGGATGATCTTGTTTTACTGGAGGACTTGTTGGAAGAACAGGAGAACAGCGGTGGTGAAAGCAGTGATAATGGCAGTGAAAGTGCTAGTACCACCTCAGATGTCAGTGGAATATCAACAAGAGGGACAAGAAGTACACAACGGCCAAGCAATCGTTCCCCTCCCGCCAAGCATGTGAAGAGAAGTGAGAGGCTGATGACCAGCATCGATGCTGCTTTAGAACCAGAAAACTATGATGAATTGGAGCTTCCATCATCTTCAACCAAGACCTTCACTGCAAGCTTTGGTCAATCTAAGAAGAAGAATGTTGAGAAGATCCACTGGGTTGAGACACCACCAGTGCATGCACAAGGTCGTCAGCGCCTCTGTGATGTCATTAAAGGAGTTCCTGGCTTGAGAAGTTCCCAGGCCAGATCAGTCTGCGAGATGTAAGATGGGTTTGATCTCTTCATCACTCCATCAATGGTGAAGGAAATTGTTGAAGCAACCAACAGAAAGATCGATGTCTTGTCAGAACTTCCGGAAGAAGAACTTCAGGACTCATCAAAGCCGTATCTCCGAACTACAGATGCGCTCGATGTGTATGCAGTCATTGGCCTCATGTACATGTACTTTCGGGGATTGCTTGGACTCAACCTTCACCACATTAACAACATCTTCTCCGAGAGACCAGGACATCCAGTTTTTGGAGCAACTATGTCCAGAAATCGCTTTTCCATTCTGCTATCTCATCTTTGCTTTGATGAGCACTGAACATGTCGCCAACGCTGGGAGGTGGACAGATTCACGGCATTCAGAGACATATTGGACATGTGCAATGGAGCTTGCAGCGCCCATATGGTCCCAAGTGACTGACTGTCTATCATTAGATGAGACCTTGTACCCCATGAGGAACGACGTTGCTTTCAAACAGTACAATCCCGGTCGAAGCCGGCCAAGTATAGAATGTTATTCAAGTCCCTGAACGACGCCCGGTATTGTTACACTTAGCGGTCATTTGTGTATGCTAAGAAGCCATTGAAGACTCCATCACCATTTTATATCTGCAGCACAGACAACTACATCAAGGAGTTGGTAAACTCGCTCGGTCCGTCTGTTGTCCTTGATGGAAGAAACATCTCGATGGACAGTCTATACACTTCGGTGTCCATTGCTCAATGGTTATTGAGCAAAGACATCACTTGCGTTGGCACGATGCAGACCAGAAGGGTTGGTATTCCGGAGGAAGTTAAGTAAACACGGAACAGGGAGCCTTTCAGCACCAAGATATACTTGGAGAAAACCAAGGGAGATTTAGGCATCACATCATATGTGGTGCCCACATCCAAAGCCGTGAAGAATGTCCTTGTGCTTGCAACCACAAGATCCCTATTACGCGTTACAAAGGATGATGCCAAGAAGAAGCCAATGATTTTCAAGTTATAGGACTTTACTAAAGGTGGATCAGATGAGATGGATCAGAGGATAGTGAAATATTCCACCAAGTCCAAGTCCCCAAAGTGGATGCGGGTCAGTTTCTTCTACATCTTGGACACCACCCGAGTGAATGGGACAACGCTGTTTGCGCTCAACTATGATCTGTCACCTACCGATCTCGACACATTTGAGATTTTTTGGGACTTAGCTGAGTCCTTAGTTCTTCCATTCGCCTGTCAGAGAAGCATCCAAGGCCTGTCAAGGAGAACACGGTTGATCATGAAATTGTCAATGTTGCTCGGTAACGCGCTTGAAGAGGTTTCTTGCTCAAGTGATGCTGTTCCAGATGCGGTTCATCGGAATAAACAGAAATGCCACTGATTCATAAAGGCTTTAGTTGGAAAGCCACGTTACAAGGAAGAGAAATTCGGGCTTACCAGAGTGAAGAGCTTTTGCTCAAGGTGTAACAAGGCAGCTTGCTCAAAGCATCTGGCGGCTGTCTGCACAGACTGTGAGGTGTAGGTGAGCCCCTACAGCGTCAATGCCACTGAGAGTGTTTCCCAGGTTGAAACTTTGAAAGGCATTTCTGGGTGTTTCTGCAAGTCTCTTTTTCATAATAGCAACAATATTTAAGCTTTAGTTTTCTGACAGGATAATTATTTACTGTTACATAGTGTTTGGTGCTTAACGGTTTAATTTTTTTTGGCGACATTGTAGTATCTTCCTACTTTATGCTATTGTACATTTCACTGGCCACCTGATACAGAACTGTGGTATTTTCTATCACTAGTAATTGTCATGCCAAACCTAGCAATCAAACTTTGGTCGCTATATCTGCTTCAAATAAAATTTTGTCGAGGTGGGGAGGGGGAGCGGAACAATGTGCCCCTGGATCTGTGACTCCCCCAAAAGCCTGGATTGGATAAGGTTAAGAAACTTTTTCACGAGACGTTTCGCCAACGTCTATTGCAAAAATACTTCTTCAGTAATAGTGCAATTTGCAACACCAACAGTTGATCCCCGCTGATGAAGTCATTCACAATATCCACCAGGTACAGGCGGTGCTCACTGCTCACTGCCAGTGATGATTTTATTCACAACATCCACCAAGCTCAGCTGATCGCTGCATTTCCTGTGTATGTGCAGCAGCATAAGATATGGTTCTGACGCTGTTGCGGCATTGAATGGAGGCGCACACCCATAACGCACTTCCGGTCCCAGTGCAGTACAGTACGTGCAGATCGGGTGGAGGGAGGGTGGCCGAGCGCAGCAAAAGAATGCGAAAATGTTGGGGCAGCTCAGGCCACCCCTGCCGCCTCGGGTGCGACGGTCCTGAATAAGCAAAACTAAGCTTCTCCGAACAGCAGAGCAGGAATCGATGATAGCCTCTGCCAAATTCCACAACCCTGATGGTTCCGGTCCAGCATTATGATGCCTTTTCACTTTTGTACCGTGATGATGAGACACGCTACAAACTGTCGCCTGACAGACAATCTGCATTAATGTTGCGACAGCTAGCATCTTTTTTGTTCTTTGTTATTCTCATGATAGCCAATGGCTAAACGGAAGAGAGAGTTCACACAAAATAAGATGGAATGTTAGAAACATCAAAAAGGAATAGAGCGGAGATGAAGAGTAGAATCCTTTAGAAGGGGCAGTAGGATGCTATTTGGTCACGGGGAAGACAGCGTGCTTATGAGATTGTCAGCAGGTGGTGTAGATGTATTAAGAGCAGGGGTATTTGTAGGAGATGCACGTATGTGTTTGGAATATAATTGATGAGGTGGGCAAGTGTTCGTAGAGCTGGCCATGGAAGATCAAATATGTTCGTTGATTTCGGACAGGGATGATGGCAGTGCGATCTTTTGTAGGTGTGAAAGGCCTAAAGCTGGCCTGTATATTAGTTTGCGGGGTTTGACAAGGACGGATTCAGGTAGCAGAGTGAAGCTAGGCTGGGCCAATTGACTGCGTATAGAATTTCGGTATAGTCTCCATATGGGCGGAGAGTGGATTGCCCAGTATTATTTTCGCCGCCTTCCGTTTTATACGCTCCAGCCAGGACTTTGCTTATATTGCTCCAGGCAACGTCAGCGTACACCCGAATTGGGCAGATGAAGAAAGCGTAAACGGTGCATAAACCAGCGGTCGTTAGGTGGCTTTTACGGAGGCGCCGGAGAAGGCCTAGCAAAGTGCCTTGTTGCCTACACTCAACAAGAGAGTAAACTGCTAGGAAATATATGTACATTATTACCCGAGGCCGAGGAAATACCGGCCTATATTTGCCCGAGCCTACATATTCACCGAGCCGCAGCAGAGGTCAATATGGCGAGGAAAATACTCGGCCGGTATTTCCGAGTCCGAGGGCAATAAGGGGTTTATCCCAGTAGGTTAGCGAAAAGGCCGTCTCAGAGCCCTTTCTCGCTCGTTTACGAAGAGCTCGCTACCAAAAGAAAGCACGCGTTTAATGATTTCTTCATATCACAGTCGCAAGAGTCGTCCTTTGACAGTCCAGTACCTGTTATAAAAACTGCCAAGGAATCACAACGATCCATGGATAAAGTCGATATTACGAAATCTGAGGTCGAGAAGCTACTTGCTCATCTAGACGTGAAAAAAGCCTGCGGTGGAGATGGCATACCGAATCGCCTTCTACGTTCCCTGGCGGGCGAAATCAGTGGATGCGTACACCACTTGTTCAGCCTAAGTTTAAACACTGCCCGTAGAATGGAAGCAAGCTACCATCACAGCTGTTTATAAGAAAGGCAAACGCTCCTTGCCAAACAATTATAAACCGATATCCTTACCAACCTCAGTGGCGCAAGTGGTTAGCGCGCAAGTTCCATTCTCAGAGGTGGCGATTGTAATGTGCTTCCCAGCACTCAAAGACCACAACTCAGACCGGAGAGGCAAGTAAGTTGACTCGACCAGATGTTGGCAACTTGGCATGAAAGAGAGAGAAGGGAGAGAAGATAAGAAGTAGGAGTAGGCG
>JAOWAW010151614.1:0-10109 GCA_028565695.1 Nicola tetela | reverse complement strand
TTAATTGGTTACGGGGGCCCGTTTTCGGGGGGCGCGTTCCCCCCCCCCCCCCCCCCAATTAGGTAGTTCAACAGAGTACCCTACTCAGTGCCTACATTCTCCTTTGGCAACTGTCTTGGGTTGGCACACGTTGCAAGGCTTTTCATTGGGACTGACGAAGTCATGATGCGTATCGGGGGACGAGCCCGGTGATGCACATGCTGATCTAGGCTTACATGAGTGAGCTGATTCGTGATGTAAGCGTGTCAGTCGATAGATCTGTTGATCGAGGTTGGGCCGGGCAACTCACGAACCGATGACGAGCGAATCGATATCATCATTTGCATTAATTGTCGAAGGGTTATCATGCTCGCCTGACGTGGATTGGAGCTGACCGACTGAGACGTCGCCAAACACATTTAAATTCGCGCTGGTGAAGAGTGATGTTTTGACAAAATACCGGCAACTGTGACCCGTTACGGGGCTGTGACCGCGACTTCTGTCTGAATATGCACCTCGGAGTATGTAATTTTGGCAGGTGCATGTGCGTATCTGGGGGGCAAGTATCTCTATCAAACAGACAGGCAAGATATGTACTGTGATTGTGGTCAGTTTTAAGGCTAAGCTAGACGAGATCAAAAAGAGGAAAATGAGCATCATTAATCTCACCAACTAGGTCAACTAATCTGAGACACATCTTCCCATTCAGTGTTCTCAGCACAGCCAAAAATAGCAGCACCATGGTCTCCATGGCTATGGCTATCATAAATGAACATGGAATCGACATTAAAAAGAACAGAAATGCAATAAGGTGTTTGCACAAGAATCCCTCTTGCTTGCAGGTTATCTGCCTTGACCATAGCAGACACTAGCCAGGTTGTCAGTGCAATCAGCTTGGTTTCGCCAGCCAAAATCACAAGATTGGTGTATGCGTAGTGACTATAACAAATCTGGCACGACACCCAAAGCTCACCCTTAGCACCAGCTGGACAAACCTTATACAATGTATTCCCATGTCGCATGCAGGCAGCAAAGTTCTCAATCACAATGTTTTCAAGATTTGTTGCAGGCAGCACCAAAGACTTGGACAGAAATCCATGGACTACAC
This sequence comes from Nicola tetela, assembly GCA_028565695.1. Taxonomy (NCBI): domain Eukaryota; kingdom Metazoa; phylum Porifera; class Calcarea; order Clathrinida; family Clathrinidae; genus Nicola; species Nicola tetela. Next base: position 9,022 of record JAOWAW010151614.1, on the reverse strand, counting down.
AGGCAGCAATTAAGACACAAGCAGAGCTGCCATTCCTCCCATCAATTCTTGACTGACTGTACTCTTGTGGAAGAAGAAATTTCCTGATGCCTGATGGAGGACCCTGGACCCAGAGTTGTATGTTATGAGTTTGCTGTTTGCCCGTGATGTTGGGGTGCCACTGGATGATCAGGTTCTGTACTGTCTGATGACCTAGAGATCATGGACAAAAGTAAAAAAAAATAAAAAACTTCTGAGTTCTGAGTTGTCTTAATAGGGTGACTTTGTCCCATTATCTGAAATTTCTACTATACTTACAAAACAGCATAAATCACACGTTGCAAATATTAAATTCCTGAATCAAAAACAACTCTGACAGTTACTGGGCTGACTCAAGGAATTCATACCAAAACACACACAGCAAGTGAAAACAGTGATACATGAAACCTGAAACTCACAATGATTTCAGGATGCTTTGGGTGAGTATCTCTGGAACAACATGGCAAGAAAAAAATGTTTCCAGGCATGGAAGAAGTGACAGAGACCAGAAGTCTTCATCAAAGAGAATCCTTTCAATGAATAGACCACCTGCAGTAAACACGACAAAATTGCACCACGGTACACCAATGACAGCCATTTCGCCTTGCACTTAGGCAAAATAATGATGTCAGTGGTCTAAATGGTAGTTAACATCTCCAACTCTAAGATAGAACTTTGGAAACTGCTTTGCGATGGCCAGTGGAGCCATGCCATACACTGGATATTTTTCAATGGAAAATGGACATTTCACTTCCACACAGCCAACTTGATCCTCGTCCATGGCAATGCCATCTGATGAAGTACCAATGAAGCTGTGAGGGGCTAGTAAATGTAGCCTGCAAGAGCATACAGAAATCTTGCCAGGTGCGACTTGACTGTTCTGTGTGGCTGCATAGGCTTTCAAGGCTTTGTCTTTGTTGTTTCTTCCCCATAATACAGCATGACTTTTGCTTGTTGTGGCTTCATTGTAACCCATAATTTCCATGACACTTCGTTTGGAGGATGTTGTTTGTGTGCGATGAAGAAGCTCACCAAACCAAGAACTGGTAAGGTGTCCATTTCTCACCAAGTGCCAAATAGCATCGGTAGCCTGCCCTCAAGTGCTTCACTTCACAAGTTCAACAGTCTTCACATCACTGGACTGATCAGCAGTAAAGGCTTTGCACTCATCTTCAGTCAATTCATTGACATTAACCTGACCTACTGAAGAAATATACAGCAAACGTTTTGATAGGATATCAAAGAGCAAAGGCTCAATGACTGTCCCTTGAAGCGCTGCTTACGTGCTGACTGAAGGTGAAGTTTGTTGCAGCTTTTCTGGAAGGTCATCCCAAAAAGACAAGAAAGCACTCCCCAAAAAAGGATCTCTGCAACTCCTCTTGGAGATTCTTTACTGTAACTGCATCAAGGTGGCGCTGCTTCTGCAGACGGGAATCAAAACTGTATTCAACGTTGGCCTTTTCTGGCTGTACCGATGCAGATTTTGAGTAGGTTAAGTTGGAGAACACCATGTGAGTAATAGCAGAGGGTTTTGCAACTTTCTTAGGGCGCTGATTCCATGACATCGGCATTGAAGTCTCAGATGTCTCCACAGGAAGTACAGACGCTGAGTCACAGGCATTTTTTTCCAAGGCAAAAAGCAGTGCAGCGATGTGGTTACAAGAGGCACCTGGGCCTGACACACAGTTGCACTATGTGGAGTAGACATCTCCTGATGACTTGCTCAATGACACGTGAACAGTCAGTGGTGTAACAAGCATAAATTAATGCAAAACATACGAGCGAAAATAAACAATGTTGCAGTCAGCGTCAAATGTTCTTAGCCACATGTTTCGGACAAAATCCATCATCAAAGTACTTGAATCCTTTTAAGCTTTTAAATACTCTCAAGGATTGGGTGTTGAAAGTCTTCTCTACTTTCTACCAAGAAGGCGTGCAAGTGCACAAAATGAAAATTTTCCAACAAACTCCCTATTTCTTTTGTCAAACCATCAAGAACATCAGAAATTGAGGGAAGAGAGGCCAATACCTCAGCTATTTCGGGTGTAGTGTAAGACACACTCACGTCTTCCAACTTCACCATTGCAGAGTCTGAAAGCCGAAGAGTTCCAAGCCTCAACTTCGACAGAAGATGAGCGATGAGTTATCCTTTCTTCATAGCTTTGGCCCATTCAGTTGATGAGCAATATCTATAATCTTTCTTTCAACAAACAACTGAGGCAGCGTTCAAGCTCAACAAATTCGCCCTCAGTGTTATCTGTCTGTTTGAGCAAACATTGCTTGATGTCCTCTATCACTTTGTGACCTTTCTCAGAACGACCGATCCAGCACTTGACCAGTTTCGAGTGGTGGGCATTGCCATGAAGAACTGGACAGCAGTATGCCACTTTCGCGAATCACGTTAAGGGCAGTAAAACCTCCTGTGACTTGAGGTCTCTGCACGTGCCGCACCTTTAACCCAAGCACAGACTTTCGTTCCATCTAGCCAACAAAGAGCTGCACAGTATAGCCCTGTCATAAAACCCCATGCAGCCAAAACAAATGAAAAGCATCTGAGTGATCTGAGATGATGAGTGGGTGGTTTTCAGCATACATCCACCAACATGGCTAGACACTCTGTCTCTGCTGATTTATCTCTGTTGGAACTTGGTGAATTGGAGTAATCCTTGTCATGATCGTTGTTGTCTTTGCCAGAGTTGCATTCTGGCTGCTTGGGAACATTGTTTATATTATTTTTTCTCACTGTTGTTGCAGTTATGACAGCGACAGCTGAGCAGCCAAGAGAGCATGGCTTACCACTCTTAATGCACTTGCAACAACGGTTGTTGCATCCAATTTTGCATTGGCAGCAGGAGGTCAACAAGTGCTTGGACAGCCCTGATGCTCTCTGCAGTGTCCCAGGTGACATTGATTTCTCCTGCAGCTATCACACTCTACCCATGAGAGGTAAGGTTGGGCACTTACATCTGGGGACACAGAGCTTGGCTCCACACTTGTAAAACCCAGCAAATCCTCTGTAGAAATCCTCAAGACATGCATTGAGACAGGTAAAGAAGTATAACCACTGAGGTGGCTGTATCAAGAATGAGACACAAAACTCAGAAGACACAAGTTTAATGTGTGCAGCAGAGTGTGACAATTGACATGATGAAGGTGTGATAATTGGCAAACAGCTGAATACTCAACACCTGGTAAACTGCATGCATAACCGGCACTTGATGTTGCAATGTGGATATACTACACCCTCTGCCAATGGAGGTCAAGTGCACAGTGCCGTGGTACACACTCTCTTCTGTGCTTGTACGTGGCCACACAACGGTGGTAATCTCTTGGTGGGAGGCTTCGTGTTTTGCATAGGCTGTCCCTTCCCCAGAAAGCTCAGCAAACAGATTAAGAGATGTGTCAAAAGCAGACCGATGCCGTGCGTAGTATGCTGCTGCCACAAGATGTACCATAGCCAAAAAACCTTTCCAGTGACTTTGAATTGTGCAGGGCATGACTGCCAGTTGCAATGAACGCTCCCTCTTGAAATAATACTTTGTAAAAAGTGGCTTTTCCTATACTGGCAAAAAAAAATGTAAAATCACATCCAGAAGCTATGTAGACTACTTGCACAACAGTAGCTCTGTAATTCTCTTTGAGGTGCGACAAATGGGAACTTGCGCATTATGTAATGTAATTATGTCATGCGGCTGTTAGGATGGTAACGGGGACGCTTCCTTTGACCTGGGTGGCAAGCTTGGTGGAGGCGTTCAGGATGACCAACTTGCAAATCTCCAACAATTATACTCTTGTTCTTGTTGCTATCAACGATAGTGTAGTGGTTGTTTTGGAGTTTTTTTTCTTTAAGATGGTGAAGTCCTGTTGTGTTCATACTTGTGCCAATTGGGCAGACGGAAAGAATAAGTCTCTTTCTTTTTATGATCTTCCTCAGGATTGTAAGCTTATCAAGCAATGGCTAATTGTGATGAAACCGACTCTATTCAAGTGAACAAAAACACTAGAGTCTGCAGTGCGCACTTCCCTGGTGGTCGTTGGAGTAGTTCTGATGAAGCGCTGTCCATTTTTTTCCTTTCGAGGAAGTACCTGTGGGAGAAAACCTCCTGTTGATAGAGGCCAAGTTATTGCTACTACAAAGCCAAATGCAGACCCTGACAAGGACAAGGACTGTTCGAATTTGGCTTCAAACTCAGAGGGTTCTGAAGGCCATTATCAACAAAAAATGAAGAACTAGTGTCAAGGAGGGTGGACAGTATGCACCATGGTTGCCAAAATGAGTAGGCAGGGGAGATGCCTTGATCTACCAGTAATGGCAGTACAATGCATGATGCAGATCACCAGATACTTGGAGAAGCAGACAACCTGGCCTTCAAGATCCTTTGATGTAGACTGCGTCCTAAATGACCAGCAAGTTTTTACTGAAGGTGTCAGCAGAAAGGAAGCCTTTGTGAAGGTCGATTTGCCATGATCTTTAAGGATGCTATTCAGTTCCTAATAAGTATCAACAGGAAGCAATGCTTGATTGTGACGCAGTTTCTTTGCAACTTTTGCTGTCATAACAGATTTGGCATGCTAGAGCACCCCTGCATGAGATGGTTCTGTACTCAGTGGAGAATTGGTGGCTGCTGCTGCTTCATCAATGACACGATCTAAAGCAGCATCAGCGCTACTTGCACCTTCAAATGACTTCAATTCAACTGTGTGACAGGCATTGCATAGCTGTGCATTAGCTAGCGTGGCTAGGCTGATATCATCCTTTGCTCCTCTCTTCAGCAGCTGAGCATTTATTGGCCTGTGGAAGGAATTTTTGCGCTTCTTTTTTTTTGGCACAGGTAACAAATGACTTTGTTATCATTTCTGTAAATTGCTCTGTAGTGCTTGCTGCATTTGACTTTCCCTAGTCAAATGCAGTCACCAGTGAGGTGTAGTATGGATTGGAAATCTGCTGGACAGTGCATGGCTTCATCACAATCTGATACAGAGCAATTTTTTCTTTGATTTTTTTTGTGCTGGCTCAGGTACTTTGCTGTCACGAGATTTTTGTGTTCCTTGATGCCATGGCCATGCATCATATGCCCTGCATACACATGTCAACTCAGTGGCTTGAGGTGCTGCAGCTTGGATAGCTTCAAATGCCGATTGACTGACTGTTGTGCTGTGGCTCTATCTTGTATCTGACAGCTTACCGCATTTGATGCATGGTCCATGTACTCCTGAATGGGTGATAACTCAGTTGCATCCATGCTTCTTGCCTGTTAACGATGCAGAAGGAGTACAGTAATTGCTCATTCGTTGACTGAACCTTTAACACTGTGTTTTCTCTCCGGATCTGTTTCTTACGTTACAAATGCACGTTTTTTGAAGATGCATCTGTAAGCATAGATTTTTTGCATTTTTTTAAACGGAAAAAAGCACTTCTTTTGGTAGGTGTATACAGTTTTCACACCTTAGAAACGGTCTTTGTTTGTACTTTAGCCATTTCGTTAGCACCTCAAACCTAGCATATAGACAGAAATTCTGACACTTGTACTTATAACTTCTGTGTAAGACCTTCATACTGTCATTCAGTAGCTGAAGAAGACCTGCACAGTCCAGGCCAAAATGTCCTTAGAAATAACACTAATTGGTGTGGAGTGAAATTGTCAGATTATTATTATTATTATTATTATTATTATTATTATTATTATTATTATTATTATTATCATTATCATTTTATTCCCAGCATGTACATTCTCTTTATCTTATCCTTTCTCTTCCCTTTGAACCACTTGATAGTTGTGTTTTATCACTGTTGTGGACATCAAAGTAAAATAAACAAAGAAGAAGAAGAAGAAGAAGAAGAAGAAGAAGAAGAAGAAGAAGAAGAAGAAGAAGACCGAACCTTTGAAAATCATCGAAGGTGACAGAAAATTTCCGCTTATACAGTAGACAAGGACACGTGTATACAACGAGTAGCTGCAGCTATACCTAGGTGCCATTTAGATATGACGTCATAAAGTTGCGTAACCGGTTAAACCAAGAAAAATTTGCTGTCGCGCCTCGCCACTTTGACCGCCCGTAAATCAAAATCATGCGGAGTGACGATATGGCCCTTTTCTCATGCGCCGGCCAGAGCCGTACGGCCCGTAGTCCCTGTCCCTGCAGTGATCACCTTGGCTTTCAAAAAAATACTCTCCACTGTGTCATGAGTCCATTTCATATATCCTCAAAATTATCAAGTGCGGCAGGAAGAGGTTCCATTATTCCGCAGAGTGTACTGATTATTCCTGCTGGCCTGACAAAGATTTCCTTCCGAATTGGCAAGGAAGCCCCATAGTTTAACGGCAGACGCAGTTACTGCCAACCCAGATATTGCCTGCCTGGCCTGGCCCTGTTGTGTACCCTTCAAATAATTGAACTTAGAAACTTCAGAAATTTGTTGACTGTCTGTAGATGCCAAAAATTGGTCATTCTAAATAATCTCAGAAAACTTACAGGTGTAGTTCTAACCTGAGCAACCTCACTGTGCATGAAGAGCTTGTAGAAGAGGGATTAGATGAATTCGTGTTTGCGGTTTGATTTGAACCGGTCATAGTGTGCACTGCTGTGGCTGCCTGAGAAGCAACAGCGGCGACAGCCTGGACGAAGACATCATCTGATAGACTTATCGGCGTTGTTGTGGGATTATTGAAAATGAAATTGTTACCACTCACCACTTCCGGTTTGCGAGAGAAATCTCAGGCGAGCGTGCAGACAAAGCTCGGATTCTTGATACAGATTCCAATTTTGGAGAGGCTCTACCGTGTTGTGTTTCTCAGCCGCGAGCATATTACAGACATTATTGTTTCCGTCGCCAGCCGATAATCGAGTCCGCCAGGATTAACCAAAAATCGTCGGCGTCAAAAACGCATTGACGCTCCCCATCAATGATCTCCCATTCAGTTGTTTCGTCCTTGAGAGCTAACGTTCCATCTTGATTTCCAACAAAGTCCGAATTGTCAGAGAAAATTCCGTTATCGTTTCGATCAAGTCAGTAGCATTTTTTACATCCGTTTCTAAATAGCAAGGCCGAGGTTGCGTTCCCCCCCCCAAAGTAAGCGTCCGTATCCGTGCGCGAATTATCGTCAACCTTCCCTTCGCATGTCCACTTTTTTTTTTCTGATCAAAGCTGTATGCTCTGAAAACCAATAGTTCTCCTCAGCCGCATTAGGAATTCTCTCAACTTCTTAGCTGGGGCCTGGGGGACAATTTCTCTGAGATTGGCGTAGTCATTAGAGAGGTCAAGCGTACACGTAATCGGCCGAAAACACCTGTAGCTATGCGTGTCGTTACTGACCTTGGGTTCAGCTACAAACGGACGTTAGCTGCACGATTTCGCCGGGAACATCTCTCGTCATGGAGAATAAAAATGGCGTCAGGTTTGCGACTGGTACTCAACGCCATGGTTTCTTTTACCTTTTGAAACTCAACTTTCGCTTTTTATTCGTGCGAGATCGCCAAACCCGCTTCTCACCATCAGTACCACCACTTTTGATCTGTTTTTCATGGCTACACCGGCGAACCTTCATGATCTGTGGATGGACGCGTTTGTGTTTTTGGACCATGAGACGGATGGAGATCTATTTGAAGGGAATATCGAAATGATCGAGCTTATGGTAAACTTTCTACAGCTCATCAAGGAAGAAATCGAGGAATTAGAGGAGAGAAGAAGAACGCTCAAGGTTTTCCATGTGTCAACATCTGACTGGACTGATCAGCAATGGATAGAGTATGTCAGATTTACGAAGGGTGACATGCTCCGTTTGCAAGCGACCTTGGGCATTTCGGAGATGATGGTTGGACCACAACGAATACAATTCAGCGGATCTGATGGTCTTCGCCGTCTTGTTTACCCTGCGCGACTTTGTGACTTGAGTGAGCTGTTTGGTTGACAGCCACCAGTGCTAAGTACAATCATGAGCACTGTGGCGGAGTTTATCTTTCACCACTGGGGGATTTGCTAATGTTCCTTGATCACCCCTGGCTGTCTCCAGAGCGTCTTGAAATGTTTGCACAGGCGATAGTAGCGAAAGGATCGCCTTACGATTCATTGTGGGGATTTATAGATGGGACGATAAGGCTCATTTGCCGCCCTATTCGTGAACAACGGATCATGTGCAGTGGCCATAAAAGGGTACACTGCATTAAGTTTCAGTCAGTGGTGACTCCCTGTGGCATCATTGCGAACATGTTTGGACCTATGGAAGGCCGTCGACATGACGCAGCTTATGCTCAGGGAAAGTGGTATTCTACAACAAGTTGAACAGTTTTTGCAACGCCCAGATGAGGAACAATTTTATACAATGTATGGTGACAGTGGCTATCCACTAAGTGTCCATCTTATTAATCCTTTCAATGGAGCAGCCCTGACAGAAGAGCAACAACAACATAGCACTGTTATGAGTTCTCTTCGACAATGTGTTGAGTTGGAGTTTGAGAAGGTTTCGCATCATTTTGCATTTCTGGATTTTAAGAAGAACCTTAAACCTTTGTTGCAGCCGGTTGGTCAACTGTATCTCGTAGGCATACTGTTGGCTAACCGCCACACCTGTCTGTATGGATCACAGACAATCTCTTACTTTGCTTTGGAACTCCCTAAGCTTGAGAAGTATCTACAACTTTTATTTCTACGTTGCTTGTGCTTGTTGCTATCATTCAACACATCAAGACCAGTCAGAAGATTACAATTTTTCTTATTGATTTACAGTCTATCGCCGTCAAGACTCTGAAATGTTCGCTCCAATTTTTATGCTAATAACTGCATTAGCAAACGGCGCTCATCCAATTCAGCATCTTGCTTCTCTTTCTGTAACTGCAGCTCTTCCTTCCTTAGAGCAAACTCCTCTTTTTTCATTGCAACTGTAGCTTTAATCTTGTCGTGCATGATGTCCATCATAGACATCTTCTCCTTACCAAATGAGCTGAAACAAAGTGAAAAATGAAACTTTAAAATAATGAAAGAGGAAGATCTTCAGGGAAAAGTAAG